>NQII01005234.1:20425-164673 GCA_002778355.1 Clitarchus hookeri | reverse complement strand
TGTTGTCGACCCGAGCCAAGTGTACGTAAACAGACCTTGATCTCTGCATCCCGTGCGAATAAACCTGGAAGAATCCGGTTATAACCGACTGCATTCAAGGTCAGGACCTCGAGTATTCACTGCAGCTTTTGAGGAGCGATGGGGGGCGGACAAGAATGGGTGGGGGAAGTGCAATGTTAGCATTTTCACAGATTTGTACCTGCATAGCATCAGGTAACTGCACACATTCTTCCAAGTTGTTTTCCCACCTGCTCGGTGTCAGATAGACTAAGTCAACATGCATGGGAAGAGCTGTGTTAGCTTNGTTTTCCCACCTGCTCGGTGTCAGATAGACTAAGTCAACATGCATGGGAAGAGCTGTGTTAGCTTTGTTTCACAGAACCAGCTATCTCTATCCACCCCCTAATATTGCATAAAGGATAGACAAGAATAAAATGAAGGTTAATTAATGTAAAGCATGTTTTTATTTTTTAAAAATGAATGTACATAACATTACTAAAAATATTCGTAGTTCCTATTTCAAAATGTCTTTCTCATCGGCCCAGGAATCGTTATGCTTCGAGTGTCCGAGCCACCTCACGTACACACGTCCATTACATCGTTTTAGCACCTTCTCGACCAAATAAACATTGGGAAACTTCGTAGGGTGGATCTCCTCTGCGTAAAAGCCTCCCACGATGGGTTTGCCACGTAGGTCCTCGAGGTAATACATGCGTGGGTACCAATGACGTATGCGAACCACCTTGTACAATTCCGCAGACCAGTTGTGACGATAGGCCTTGTGGAAAGTGCCACACTGTTTGAAGATGCGCACCAGGTCGCCGATTTTGGCTTTAGACTTACGTGGGTCCCTCTTCTTGTGGTTGGAGTACACATTTCGAAGCAGGGAGTCATCCTTGACATCTTCGGGATTCATGCGACTGGTAGAATTATACTCGCAGTCGAGTTTCGGCAGTAGCTCAAGCCACTTGTAGTTTGCATTCTCTGTGAAATATTTCCACAATTTGGCTTTAAGAGACCGGTGAAAACGCTTGGCGATGCTAGCCTTGAGTCCTGAGTACATGGAATAGTGATTTATGCTATATTTTTTCACCAGTGCACATCACAGACAGTAGCATTAAAATATTCTTTACCATTGTCAGTGTGGGGATTTTTTGGTACGTGTCCTTCGTGCAACANCGTGAACAGACCTTGCTTGATCTCTGCATCCCGTGCGAATAAACCTGGAAGAATCCTGTTATAACCGACTATATTTAAGGTCAGGACCTCAAGCATTCACTGCAGCTTTTGAGTAGGGATGGGGGTGGACGAGAATGGGTGGGGGAAGTGCAATGTTAGCATTTTCACAGGTCTGGACTTGCATGGCATAAGGTAACTGCATACATGCAAATGTACGTGCTTCAAAGTCTTTTTCACACATCTGCACCTGTACGGTGTCAAATAACTGCACACGTACATGCATATGTGCTTCAAAGTCGTTTTCTCACATCTGCACCTGCGTAGTGATGGGTAACTGCGTACATGCTTCAAAGTCGTTTTCTCACATCTGCACCTGCGTAGTGATGGGTAACTGCGTACATGCTTCAAAGTCGTTTTCGCACCTGCACTGTGTCGGATGTCCATAAAGTCTGCATATAGCAATGTTAGCATTTTCACAGATTTGTACCTGCATAGCATCAGGTAACTGCACACATGCTTCCAAGTTGTTTTCCCACCTGCTCGGTGTCAGATAGACTAAGTCAACATGCATGGGAAGAGCTGTGTTAGCTTTGTTTCACAGAGCCAGCTATCTCTATCCACCCCCTAATATTGCATAAAGTATAGACAAGAATAAAATGAAGGTTAATTAATGTAAAACATGTTTTTATTTTAAAAAAATGCATGTACATAACATTACTAAAAATATTCGTAGTTCCTATTTCAAAATGTCTTTCTCGTCGGCCCAGGAATCGTCATGCTTCGAGTGTCCGAGCCACTTCACGTACACACGTCCATTACATCGTTTTAGCACCTTCTCGACCAAATAAACATCGCGAAACTTCGTAGGGTGGATCTCCTCTGCGTAACAGCCTCCCACGATGGGTTTTCCACGTAG
Source organism: Clitarchus hookeri (assembly GCA_002778355.1). NCBI lineage: Eukaryota > Metazoa > Arthropoda > Insecta > Phasmatodea > Phasmatidae > Clitarchus > Clitarchus hookeri. Next base: position 162,578 of record NQII01005234.1, on the reverse strand, counting down.
GTCCTCGAGGTAATACATGTGTGGGTACCAATGACGTATGCGAACCACCTTGTACAATTCCGCAGACCAGTTGTGACGATAGGCCTTGTGGAAATTGCAACACTGTTTGAAGATGCGCACCAGGTCGCCGATTTTGACTTTAGGCTTACGTGGGTTCCTCTTCTTGTGGTTGGAGTACACATTTCGAAAAAGGGAGTCGTCCTTGACATCTTCGGGATTCATGCGACTGGTAGAATGACTGGTAGAATTATTCTCGCAGTCGAGTTTCGGCAGTAGCTCAAGCCACTTGTAGTTTGCATTCTCTGTGAAATATTTCCACAATTTGGCTTTAAGAGACCGGTGAAAACGCTCGGCGATGCTAGCCTTGAGTCCTGAGTACATGGCATAGTGATTTATGCTATATTTTTTCACTAGTGCACAGACAGTAGCATTAAAATATTCTTTACCATTGTCAGTGTGGGGATTTTTTGGTACGTGTCCTTCGTGCAACACATCCACCATGGCNACATCTACCATGGCCTCGGTAACATCACATGCATTCTTCAACTTTAACGGTCTGACCCAGGCATATTTGGAAAATGTGTCCATTTTGGTCAGAATGCAGCGGTGGCCTTTATTCTCATGAGCAGTCTAGCATTTCGATCAGGTTGGATTGGAAAGTATCGTCCAGCCCTTTCATGATGTACTTTCTCCGAGGATAATTCCTTCTAGCTGACCTGTGCAATTCCCCATAAAATGCATATTTCGTCATCTCACGATGTAGTTAGCTTCGACGAATTCTTCGATGATGGATATAATCTTGTTGGTGTGCGACTGTTTGCCCGCAGACTGCGAAGCGACCAGTAGCCTTAGTCTATCGACGAGTTCGTTCGGATCGTCCCAAAACACATAGTCTATCTTGTATTTGATGTCGATCTTCTGCAGCATCAGACCTGATCCAATAGCTACAACCAATCGTGGAAACAGTCCTGCGATAATGCCGAATTTCGCGTGGGGCGTGTCCTTAAATCGCTATTTTGAGGGGTTAGTTATCGTTCGCATAGTGAGCATGACTGAACTGTAGCAGGCGACGGTGCTTGAGCAAATCTGATTCGGTGTAGTGTCCGGGATGCCTACGAAACAAAAGTTCACACAGGCCATGCATCATTTTTACCTTGCGCTTGCCGATCTGCATCACAACTCCTGGAAAAAAATCACTTGTTTCCAAGAAACCATTTTTCATCATGGTGTCACAAGCCGTACATATTGTCGCTGTTTCGATCGGAGTAGGAAGCAATGTACTGCCCGGCCAGGGTGCCCACCTTTGGGCCATGCTCTCGTGTTCGTTTCTGTTATCGCGCACACAGCAAATCGATCAAGAGCAAATCGTCTTCGTAGCTAGTGATGTCCCCTTCCGATTCGGACAGTTCTTGACTTATTTTCCATTTTTGCATCGAGGTCGGTCCTTCCTTCTTAATTTCGGGTTTTTTTTTTGCAGAGGTAAAGCTTCCTCCTGGTATTGTCGTCCAAGTTCGTCGAGACAGCTTATTATTGGCTTGTAAGCACCTTCCCTTCAATTCTCGAGAGCTAGTCTGTAACTTTTCGCGAGTAGATATTTCTCACAAACAGCTTCGAGGGCCTGCTGCAGCTCAGTCGTCAGTTACATTTGGTCTGCCATCATTCGTAGAATGGAATAAACACACAACCACACAGTTATTTATACATATTCACTCTCGAGTTGAGGAAAGTGAATTTTCGATCCTTTCTAATCAGTTGATGCACGCATCCAGCACCTTCTTGCTATACCTCGCAACATCAGTTTTCGCAGCCAGTTTGAATGTCAACATATTGTGAAGAGNCGAGTTCGTTCGGATCGTCCCAAAACACATAGTCTATCTTGTATTTGATGTCGATCTTCTGCAGCATCAGACCTGATCCAATAGCTACAACCAATCGTGGAAACAGTCCCGCGATAATGCCGAACTTCGCATGGGGCGTGTCCTTAAATCGCTATTTTGAGGGGTTATCGTTCGCATAATGAGCATGACTGAACTGTAGCAGGTGACGGTGCTTGAGCAAATCTGATTTGGTGTAGTGTCCGGGATGCCTACGAAACAAAAGTTCACACAGGCCATGCATCATTTTTACCTTGCGCTTGCCGATCTGCATCACAACTCCTGGAAAAAAATCACCTGTTTCCAAGAAACCATTTTTCATCATGGTGTCACAAGCCGTACATCTTGTCGCTGTTTCGATCGGAGTAGGAAGCAATGTACTGCCCGGCCAGGGTGCCCACCTCTGGCCCATGCTCTCGTGTTCGTTTCTGTTCTCGCGCACACAGCAAATCGATCAAGAGCAAATCGTCTTCGTAGCTAGTGATGTCCCCTTCCGATTCGGACAGTTCTTGACTTATTTTCCATTTTTGCATCGAGGTCGGTCCTTCCTTCTTAATTTCGTGTTTTTTTTTTTTGCAGAGGTAAAGCTTCCTCCTGGTATTGTCGTCCAAGTTCGTCGAGACAGCTTATTATTGGCTTGTAAGCACCTTCCCTTCAATTCTCGAGAGCCAGTCTGTAACTTTTCGCGAGTAGATATTTCTCACAAACAGCTTCGATGGCCTGCTGCAGCTCAGTCATCAGTTACATTTGGTCTGCCATCATTCGTAGAATGGAATAAACACACAACCACACATTTATTTATACATATTCACTCTTGAGTTGAGGAAAGTGAATTTTCGATCGTTTCTAATCAGTTGATGCAAGCATCCAGCACCTTCTTGCTATACCTCGCAACATCAGTTTTCGCAGCCAGTTTGAATGTCAACATATTGTGAAGAGCCGTCAATTCTTCCCATCTCTGCACATTCGACATGCTGATCAGATCTATTATCCGTGCCTATGCGGCCCCTACCTGCCAGTCGACGGCCAACAAATCTTTTTCCACTTAATTGTTCATGCTCACGATCCTTTGTCCAAGAAGCGACAGGCCCCTGTGAACAGCAGTGAGGCGAACTTCCATCAGCCCATTCCCATGATCATCATCGGAGCATAGACCATGTCCGAACTTGGAAATGGCATTGTGACTCATGGTCGGCATCTTACTATAAACTGATCAAAGCCACACCTGTACCTCCCCCCCATGTACTGGCGAATACTTATCGATCGCCAATATTCCATACTCCCTGTTCCAAATCAAATAACACATATCCTTATATCCTTAAACTCTGCGAATTTCATGCCCGTAATGACGTGGTCATCGTTCGTGGTCGCAAGTTCGTGTTCATGCAAAACAACACGAGGAAATTCACATTATCACATAGTAACTCTTTTGAATAAGTTTGACTCAAATAAACACAGTCCACATTCACATGCCATCCCATNCTATAAACTGATCAAAGCCACACCTGTACCTCCCCCCATGTACTGGCGAATACTTATCGATCGCCAATATTCCATACTCCCTGTTCCAACACAAATAACACATATCCTTATATCCTTAAACTCTGCGAATTTCATGCCCGTAATGACGTGGTCATCGTTCGTGGTCGCAAGTTCGTGTTCATGCAAAACAACACGAGGAAATTCACATTATCACATAGTAACTCTTTTGAATAAGTTTGACTCAAATAAACACAGTCCACATTCACATGCCATCCCATGCTAAAATACTCCTGGATGCAAGTATGTTTCTCACATGCTACATCGTCGAAAATAAACACTGAGTTTGGCAATGCTTCGCTCGGTGGCACAACAGCCCCATTATCGATGCAAGGGAAATATTTCACACCATCCACAGCTTGCAGTACATGCACCAGGTGTTGGTATTTCAGTTGCTGAAGGGATTTGGAGTACAGGTACATGTTCTCGAACCTAAGACTATTCGGTTCCTCCAACAAACTCAACAGCACACATATCCAGAACCCAATGGTCCGCAAATCAATCCTCTCATGGTATTTGGCAACATCATGCTTTGACATGCATCGTGTGAGGTTTCAACATCTTCCTTGGTGATGTGGGCAAAAGACTATCATCTTGTTTGATTATCTCCATGATACTGTAAGGAAAACTTATTAAGGTCAGGTATATATCGGTTTGTAGCTCAGTGGTGTGTGATGACTCATAGAAGAAATATCAAATCAGGGATCGTCGATACACTGATCAACAATCTAACCAGGCAGACAAAATACTTGTGCAGGCCGGACGAAANTGTTTTGAATAAGTTTGACTCAAATAAACACAGTCCACATTCACATGCCATCCCATGCTAAAGTACTCCTGGATGCAAGTATGTTTCTCACATGCTATATCGTCGAAAATAAACACTGAGTTTGACAATGCTTCGCTCGGTGGCACAACAGCCCCATTATCGATGCAAGAGAAATATTTCACACCATCCACAGCTTGCAGTACATGCACCAGGTGTTGGTATTTCAGTTGCTGAAGGGATTTGGAGTACAGGTACATGTTCTCGAACCTAAGACTATTCGGTTCCTCCAACAAACTTAACAGCACACATATCCAGAACCCAATGGTCCGCAAATCAATCCTCTCATGGTATTTGGCAACAGCATGCTTTGACATGCATCGTGTGAGGTTTCAACATCTTCCTTGGTGATGCGGGCAAAGACTATCATCTTGTTTGGTTATCTCCACGATACTGAAAGGAAAACTTATTAAGGTCAGGTATATATCGGTTTGTAGCTCACTGGTGTGTGATGACTCATAGAAGAAAGATCAAATCAGGGATCGTCGATACACTGATCAACAATCTAACCAGGCAGACAAAATACTTGTGCAGGCCGGACGAAATACGTCACGCACCGGACACTGGACTCGGTGAAAAATAGGAGTGTACGGCGTTTCCAATGCGATGAAAGCCAAAGTGAAGATGGGCCTGGGGGCGAAGAAAGCGATACTAAGTTCTAAGAGAAAAGGGAAGAAAAAGATGGAAGGATTCCTTCCCGCCTTGATACCTGCAATCGGTGCTCTGGGCGGTATTGTCAAAGCCGTAACGAATATCGTTAGCATGGTGAAACGAGCCTCAAATGTAAACAGTTGCTGGAAGACCACCAAAACCCTAAAATGGAAGCTAACACTATGGGTAAAAAAATGGCCAAGGACTTTACATACGATGGCCCTGTTGAGAAGGAGGTGCGAGAAAGGTAAAGCATCGCAGCAGGAAGAAGTGCTAATGAAATCTCTAGCGAAACAGCCGCCCACGAACATGGATTTGGAACTGTTTGCACGCAAATTGAAGGTACCTAATTTACGTGGTGTGATCATGCAAGATGCTTTGCCCCCTAAACCCAAACACAATTAATGTGACGTAATCAACCTGGCCACGACAGCCAGGCCCGGTACACGCTGGGTATCTTATGTCAAACATGGCAAATATGCATTATACTCTGATAGTTTCGGTAATTTTCGTCCATTTGAATTCATTTGCATTAATGCCCCATGAACTAGCAACGATTCGCGGCCTTGATGCAGGAACTGCGACTATGGATTAATCAAGTCGTGGATGTTTCGTGGGGGGATGCCCATTACATTTAAATACATGAACTCTTAGAGTGTCTGTCCTCGTAAAATCCCTACCACAATCATCGCATGTGTACGACCGTTTATATGAATTTAACTGACAACTTGCCTCGTGACTTCGGACTGTACCTAACTGTGTAAATTGTTCATTACAGAATTTACATTGTGTTGATAGTGCCCTCTACTGAACATTACCCGAGCGCGATCTCTAACATGTTTTTTGTAAATGTCTTTGCAACTTACAGTCGCCCCACACCTATCGCCACATGTTTGTACCCCTTCATGGTGCAGCATATTGTAGCAGAGACTAAAGGAGAGCCCCCAGAACCTGCACGCAAAAAGTGTGAAATATTTCTTACCATAGATGCAGACGAAGCAGCTGACGGAAGAGGCGGAACCCTGTTGTCCATTGCATTGCAGAAGATCACCAATCTATAACATACATGTGCAAGGAGCATTAATTTTTTATGTCAGTACAAACGAAATTCATTGTTACATACAATTTTGTTTGAATAGGCCCATGAAATATTGGCTTGGAAAAAGTTCTTACGATTAACCTATATTGTATTTTTCATNTTAAATATTGGCTTGGAAAAAGTTCTTACGATTAACCTATATTGTATTTTTCATTAGCTAGAAACTTATTGTCACTTGAATATGCAGCGAAAAATATTTGGTGAACTTTAAATTTGGTTATGTTACCGTTCGTACTTGGTACTTTGCTAGTATGGAAATTTGAANGAAAAATATTTGGTGAACTTTAAATTTGGTTATGTTACCGTTCGTACTTGGTACTTTGCTAGTATGGAAATTTGAAGGGAAATTCTAGGAATTTTTTATGTATTTCAGGGAAAACGGGAAATTTTGAGGTCAAGTTCAGTGTCAAGGTCAGAGGTAGTCCAAGATGGTGGCCTGTACTCTGATTCTCTGCCAGATGCCATGTCCATCCGACCTCCTAAGCCTGCATGCAGCCTGTGCACCAGCTCTCTCATTATCTATCTACTCAAATTATAATAGCTTCGAAAGTTTTACCTTCAACGAAAAAACAAAACATGATTAATACGTTTCTGTAGTACATCACATATGGTAGGCAAACACTTTTACACTCGTTGGATTTTCAACATAGACCTAATAACAAAATACGTTTGTGCTCCTTAACATCGAGGTCTAGAGAGCTGTTGAAGGTGAAGCGAGGTGAGTATGGAGCAGTAACTAATGTAAAGGCGGGAGAAATGGGAGATACCCAAAAAAAACCCGCCGATCAGCTGCATCGTCCGGCACGATTCCCACGTGCGAAAATTCGGAGCGACCCCGGTGGTCTTCGAAGCCGGTTCGCCTAGGTGAGAAACGAGTACTACAGCCACGCCACCGCGGCTTCTGCCACAAAACATAGTGAAAGTGCAGTTTTTTAAGCCACGCACATTTGAAATGTTTTAATAACTGAAAATACGTTATTTACAAAACACAGTGTTTGTAATTTCTAACCGCAAGACTAGAGCACGTGTTGTTCTATGGTAATCCTTGGACGATCACTTCACTGAAATCACGTTTCTCTGTCACTGATACGAAATAATTTATTTGCAGAATCATTCAGTCAGTACAACATATCATCCGTTCCCCGAAAGCAACTTCAACTTTGAAACGTATATTTGTGGCGTTTCATTGCGGTAAGAGAAAAAAGCGGACCAAGCAATTTTACGAAGTGGCCGACACGTCCCGACAATACTATTACATTTCACGCAAGAAAGCACACTAAAATGGCACCTACAAACCAACTATGCTTAATAAAAGGAAATACAAAAAATAATTAACTACCGATAAAATATTCTGACAACACCAGCAAGGTACTCGCGTAAACGTAACGTAAAAAGCTCATCGTTACCTTCGTAAGAAACCTCGTAACTCCAAAAACTGGTATTTTACAGGAGAGACAAGAAGCATAATTACTATGATTTCAAAGACAATTTTTTGCTGCTTGAAAGTAATTTTTTAAATAAATAATTAGGATATGTATGGTATTTAAATCAGATTTTAAGATAAAATTGCATTCAAATTAAGAAGTGGTAGTAAGAGTTTTTTCGTTGTACGGGATTTCTNTAAATCAGATTTTAAGATAAAATTGCATTCAAATTAAGAAGTGGTAGTAAGAGTTTTTTCGTTGTACGGGATTTCTGTTTCTGGTTTGTAGTTTATTTTAAACATTCCCAGATGTACAAGCTTTTTTTGTGGTATAGTGGCATAATAACCTACAAACAACCAAAGATGTTTTATGAGGTTTTCTTATGAAGGTAACGACATGTGCAACGTGTGGTGAAGTGTTGCAAGGTAAGCTGATGCTTGCTTAGTGCTGTACACACTCGGCGCACGCAGCAGGAACCAGTAACCAGAGTGGAGCCAGGAGAAACTGAATGTACTGCGGCCACTCACGAGAGAGTGGCGAGGCACCCATTNGCCAGGAGAAACTGAATGTACTGCGGCCACTCACGAGAGAGTGGCGAGGCACCCATTACACACGTGCTGTGACGTCAGCTGTACTTCTACGTTTAAATGACCGGTGTGTAAACTAGCAAACTATTAGGTACAGCACAGACTAAAACACAGCTTACTTTGCAACAGTTCACCANATGACCGGTGTGTAAACTAGCAAACTATTAGGTACAGCACAGACTAAAACACAGCTTACTTTGCAACAGTTCACCACACGTCGCTGTTCTGTAATCAGTTTGCAAGCAATAGCCAGTGAACAAACAGCTAAAGTTCAAGTATACACAAGTCTGTGGAGTGTGGCTTACAGGGTATTGATCTAGCAGTAGCCTTTGTCTCTCATGTGTATGGTGTTGTTACAATAATCACAAATCTGTAATGTTTAATATAGTTTCACTCATTTAATGCATTTAATTTAACTTATATGTTTTTTTTGTTTCAGGTAAGCATATCCAAAAATAATCACATACTTACAACTTGATAAGCTGAATTCCGTCGGTAAGTTTTTTCAAAATAGTCTAATATTACAGTTTCCGATACATTATTGTTTTCCTTGTTTTGAGATTTTCTATCTGTAGATATTGTGGTAGGTGAGGCAAGTAGACTGTAGGCTATCCATGGTATAAAATGAACACTTTTGAAGCCCTCTCGTTTCTAATAATAGTCAATAAATATNGTAGACTGTAGGCTATCCATGGTATAAAATGAACACTTTTGAAGCCCTCTCGTTTCTAATAATAGTCAATAAATATTTTTTATTGTAGCCTTAGACGTTAACTTTCAAGTCCGGTGAAATATATACACTCCGTTAATTACTTAAAAGCCAATATTTATTTTTTAAAAAAGTGGTGTAAGGATAAAAATTGGCTGAGAGGAAAAAAAAACTATGGCCTCAAAAATGCTCACTTTACACCGTGAACAGCATATCAATTTTAGGATAATAAACTATTTTAAATCGCAGGATAGAGAGGTCCNATGCTCACTTTACACCGTGAACAGCATATCAATTTTAGGATAATAAACTATTTTAAATCGCAGGATAGAGAGGTCCTGCTGTCAAAGACAATACAACGGTTTATGTTTTTCTGGGTGCATCTGTACGAAGACCTTTTTTTTTGCATATTTCAATATGCACAGTCTTCCGAGTCCACTTGTTCGCGTGGGGTGCAACTTGAGCACCTAAATGCGTAAGGGTGTAGCCGGGCACATGTTAATGTGCTGACGAGTGTAGATAGTGTAAAAGTCGCCACCCGAACGACTCGGGAGTCTAATTGAAACACACTTTTCGATGAATTCCCTATAATAAAATTAAGTAATTTCAAATGTTTTAACTTAGTATGTGTAAAGTTATTAAATATACTTATCAAAATTCATTTAATATCTACTATTTTCGAATTATTTATTTTGAATTAAAACGTGCATATATGTCACGAAACCTACTTGCTTCCATTACGAATTTTTATTGGCTTTTCACCATTCACGACTTGTCAGTTATGATCGGAATAATTACCACGTTCGAAATACGTATTATCTGAAAATCAAAATCTATTTCTTACGCCTATACACATTTATTTTATACCTTTTCCAACGTTTACCTCCTAGAGGTGACGGAATTGTAGTTACGCCTCCGGTGAAACCATAGACTAAAGATGAGGTAGACCGCTGATTCGACTTCTGCGCATGTACCCAACATTGACTTACCTCAAAAGAACCAACTGTCAAAGTCACGTGTTCAACAATGATGAACGTGTTTGTTGATATCTTGATTTTCAAAAGACAAGAACAATTATATTAATAAAATACCTTTACCAATTTGAATTTAACCTAACTGTATTACGAATTCGTAAGAGGAACTATAAAAACATTTCAAAGCACTTGCTTCCTAGACAGTATTCTAACCTCAAATTCAATCCACGCCGATTTTGCAAGTCGTATTGGCAGAAAAGCAGTTAAATGTTGCGGACACGGAGATTGGTTGTGCGCAGCCAGCGAGATTGGTCTACCTCATGTTGAGCCTATGGGTGAAACGCGTAGGTTTCAGGAGACAAAATACTACTTCCGGTAGCAAAAACGCTAGTTGTATAGTATGTGCTGAGACTAGTAGAAGGTGCGCTGATCACGCGAACAAAGCTTTTGTCCAATTTGGAAGCGGTGTGGCGGTATGACAGCGATGCGTGGCATGGCGTGGTGTGGCGCTAAGCGGGGTTGTCCAAGTGGCGGACCACCCCTCCAGTTGGCATCGTCTTTCCTCTCCGTGTCGGGTGTCTCATGGTTAACGTGACCATTTTTTTTTNCGGACCACCCCTCCAGTTGGCATCGTCTTTCCTCTCCGTGTCGGGTGTCTCATGGTTAACGTGACCATTTTTTTTTCTTTCTCAAAACGGGACACTAGTCAGTTTTCATTTGTGAGTAGGTAGATTGAAAAAAAAAAAAAACATGTTATCAGGATGAATACGTATATTACTTATGCATTTTTTATATATATATTTTTTAGAAGAACAAATTTGCTTTATTATATTAGGCAATGATTTCAAGTAGGAGCAAAATTTCTGGCAGGTTTTTTTAATATTCACCTTTGTGACCAACATCGCTTTAAGCACTGAAACTTGCAGTTGGGTCTTTTCAGCGGTCCACAACTTGTTCATGAGCGAGTACACACGCTCTACTGGTGCATTTGTACCAGGCAGACAAAGGATATATTCAACAACTATACGAATGTACGTATGATTGAGATTATTGTTAGCGAAGTGTTTAAATATTTCTACCCAACGACTTTCTGTTGGAACATTCAACGTATTCCATTCTGACAATTTTTGCGGCGTAATATATTTTGAAATAAGTGAATATTCATTTATTATTTCTGTGTCTTTGTTAGAGTCAATAAAATTATTTTCAATTAGTACATCCATTACTTTTTGCACTTCTTCCCATGCTGGTATTTTTGTCAGATTTGCCCAATGAAATATTTATAATTCTTTATTGAACTAAGTTCACTGCTCTAAATAATCTTTGCTCGTCTTATAAAACTCTACAGCCGCAGTTTTTATATTTTCTTCTTGGATGTCAGTGCAACCGCTTTCTTGTAATTTCTTTGTTGAATTACGAACTGAGAATTGAAGAAACTTAGCATTTCGTTTAAAAGCCAAATTTTCTTCTAAATCCTTAATTTCTTTTGTGGCTTCAATGGCCGAAGGATTTTGACCCTCAATTTTCAATATAACTTGGTGAAATGTTGCCGACTGTGAATGTTTAAAGTAAAGTCACAATTCTGAGCTGTTGTTTTCCAAGAAGCTTTTTAGTATGGTGGAACATCTGTCGATACTTAAAAAATAGTTCTTTATCGGTTGGTACATTTATAATACTCTTTCAATTGCAGGCATAAGCGTGAGCCACCCGGTTTTACTATATCCTAGCAATTTTTTATATTCGGTGTTGACTTCATCACAAAACTCTTTGAGAATTTCCACGCGAACCGTGTAAATATAGAAAAATGAGTATATGTTTACTATAACACATTCAAAGTCAATATGTAGACAATCAGCGGCCTATTTAACGGCGTTGTGAATAACATGAGCTCCGCAGCTGGTGCGTATTAATTTTCTTCCGAGAGATGTATTTAATTTTGCATACACATTATTGACTCCTCACCCATTTTAACCGCCGTAATTGCATTTCATATTGTCTCCACAAAATGCAACAATCTTGGTAGACAAATTGTTTTCTGTTAATACTTTCTTCAAATAATCTACAATGATATCATACGTTTCTCCTGGTTGCTCTTGAAATTCTAAAATTTGTACTTGAACGCCTTCATACGGAGAAAAAAAGCGTACCAGGACGGGAAATATTTTCTGAACCCCGTGGTTTGAAGCATCCGTTAAAATTGTAAGACAATTGGTGTCACTTAGCTGGTCTTTCAGTTCGTCAATCGCTGCGCGCGCTGATACGTTTACAATAACTGCTTCTGTTTTCGTTCTCGCACAAGTGAATTTCGGCTCAAAACATAATTGGATTAATTTAGAAGCACAATCATTTGAGCGAAAGCTGTGGTTCTCTTGGAATGTGTGATAGGCCCAAACACCTTCCGCGGCAGCGACTTCCAGATCCTTAGAAGTTGGAGAATCTGTATTCTTGACCAAATTGAGCATTGAAGAACTCGAAGCGACGGCAAGATCGGCTCTTCTATGTTTTTCTGATTTTAAATGTTGCTCAATGTCACTGACACCTCCATGTGCCAAACCAAATTCAGTACGGCATTTTTAGATCTGACGTCTGAAAGAGACTTGTGTCTTTTTTTTTATATATGGATATTTCGTTTGCAAGTTAAAATTAAACGTACATTTGCGTTTAGACATCGCGATTCACAAAGGTGCGTTCAGAAAATCGAGCTCGTAAGTAGGTATAAGTAGACAGACTCATGCGCTTACGCTGGAGAACAATCGACGAATAACACGTGCGTCGGAGAGTCGCGCTTGCGGGGAAGGAGGGAGGGAACCACACCGCCCGCCAACGCGTCTCGAAAAAAAAAAACGAGCGAGAAGTCATTTGACAACCGCGGATAAAGCAGCATTCAGGAGTTTCAATTTGTATGGTAAATTTACCATTTTGAAATTATTTTTATGATGAATAAATCAGAATTTTTGCTCGCTTGATAAAAACGTGACATTTGGGTGTCCCGAAGCTTTCATCCAGGACAACGGGACAGAGTGCTGAAAAATGGGACTGTCCCGTTCAAAACGGGACGTGTGGTCACGTTACGCATGGTGGCCCTTCTGTTGACCGCGGTTTGCCTCAGGGGTGTACACTACCTCACTGGCGCCACGCCTGGCGGGACCAATACCTCAACTCTAGTTGCCGCCACATCTCTCACTCGTATATTCCACTGGCGTCTCTCTTTTCTCTCTCTCACTCTCTCTCTCTTTCTCTCTCTCTCATTTTTAGTATAGCAACAGCGCCATTATAGGGTATTCACAGCAATGTGAGCACTTTTGAAATTCTTCTCATTTGGAATAATAGTCGATAAATATATTTTATTTTAGCCTTACTCTTTTAACTTCCGAGTGCGGTGGAATATACACACTGTGTTTATTACTTGTAAGGCAATATTTATTTCAAAAGGTGGTTAAAGATTAAAAAATGGCCGAAAGAAAAAAGTAAATAGGGCCTCAAAAAAGTGCTCACTTTACTATGAGCAGCCTATATCAACTTTCGACACCGATACCTCCGCGTGTGGATGCCAGACTTGGGGCGGACTCGGTATTCGAAACCCTGCAACAAGGATTAGCGCGGACATCCTACTATATTATAAATGCGAAAATCTCTCTGTGTGTGTGTGTGTCTGTATGCTTCTTACCACTCACTCCATAACGGCTGAATGGATTTTGATGAAATGTGGTATGTAGGTACTTTAGGTCCTGGAATAGGACATAGGATACTTTTTATCCCGGAAAATTGTACGGTTCCTGTAGAATAACAACAAAACATAATTCTGCAACGGTTGGGAACGTGACTGAAATATTATTTTCCTCTGGTGTCAGAGTTTATAAGGCCGCCCAAGGACCTTTGAAATGGCTTAACGACTGCTATCAACCGATAACAACCGGGACCGAATATTTAACGTGCCCTCCGAAGCCAGGAAGCGCTCAGATGTTATACCACTAAACGGTCACCCATCCAAATGTGTGCCGCTGGGAACGTTGCTTAACTTTGGTGATCGATTAAGATTCCTCAGCCAAGCGAAAAAAAAGTAGTACTTAGGTACACGTATTTCTAAAGCTACAACTTGATGAAACTCAAGTTTTGATTTTCATACATCGAAAGCGGAAATGTGGTAACTATGCGATAGTTGCACAGATACACTCCAAAAACAATACCCTACTTCTTGGCTATCGGGTAAAAAATATTTCCTTCCTTTTGGGTTGCCGTAATCAGTTAGAAACCTTGGCCAACATAGTATAATTTTATAATTCTGTTTTCACATAAATTAATTGTCTTTTCCCAATTTATTTATTAGTGTATTACTGTAAAACTGAATTGTACCCTGGCGAAACCCGGCCAGTTCGCTAATGAAATAATAAAGTTATACTTTAACGATGCCACTGGTCGGCAGGTTTTCTCGGGGAATCACCGTTTCCCCTTCCTTGCAACTCCAGCGCTTCTCCATTCTCACCTCACTTCACCCTTATCGGCTCTCAAGAGCTCGATGTTAAGAGCCGCCCAAATCTCTTCGCTCACCTCCGGTGGTACCTCAACACCGTGGGCCGACTTTAGCTTTTGTTTGTGAGAACTAAAGTATGTTGGGAAAGAAGTGCTCCTGGCTTAGATGCCGGCTTCCCGGTGGGGAGAGAGGGAGGTGGAGGAGCCTGACACGGATCCCCCGGGAACCGTGCCTATTAGTTCTCTAGACAGTGACTGGCTCGTGGGGTTGGCTACTCAGAGATGACCATCTTAACGCCAAGTCACGCAAATAACGCCAATTAAGTCACGCCAAATACTGGTTGTGGACGCTGCAATGTCAAATGCAGGTTTTTACCTCTTTATGCTATGCGTGTTATGTGCGCCATGTCGAATGTGGACGGGGCCTTACAAACGAACCGTGGCGGATGATTGATGCGTGCCGCAGTAGGGATATCGGGACTCATGTCGCTCGTTTCTCCCAAGGTACCACAAACCTGGCGGTAATTGTCGTAAGAGACACCAGACTATCGACACAGACACACACCGCGGCTTATATAGCTCAGCTGGTCTGGCCCATAAGATACGTCGCGTCCGGAGTCGCTCTGAGGGAGCACAGCGACTATCCCAAGAGTGGAGAGATTTGGGCGGCTCTTAACATCGACATCTTCGAGCAGATGAGTGTGAAGTGAGGTGAGTATGGAGCAGCGCCGGAATGCAGGGGTGGGGGAAACGGGAGATCCCGAGAAAACCCGCTGACCAGCGGCATAGTACGGCACGATTCCCACGTGCGAAAATCCGGGAGCGATTCCGCCGGGAGCCGAGTAGTCTGACCTGACCACTACACCACCACGGCTCTTACTATCCCAAGACATTCAATTCAATCTTGGTTGTCCGGCAAAGTTTTTTATATGAATTACAAAAAAGTACAAATCATAAATTTATGATAATCCATATCACTACTCATAAATATAAGCGTGCAGAAGCTACAAATAACCGTATAGGAAAACGCGATGTCTCAACGGAGACTGAAGCTGAACTCATTGAAATCAGTTTGCTTCTGTAATAAATGTTGTCAGTGGCAGCGGCAGTGCGGGCGTTCTCCCAGTCAAGCCGCGGGCTTCGCCCGTGCTTGTGAGCAATCACGTAGAGAAGTGGGTTAGCGTGTAACTGGCTGACATCGCGGCTTGAGCAATCACACACACTCCGCTCACCGTTACTTCCAACTTTTTTGAAGCCCTTCTTAAGTTCTACTTCCGGGATGTCCCTTCGCCTCATTTATCCAAGTCTAGAAAATTACATCAGAAGGATAACGCGCCGCATTCGTGGCCACTCACTAAAATAACATTTTTCATAAGTGTTATTTCTTACTCGGCATTACCAACACACCTATTTCCTCCCTGATTTTATTCATGATAATTGTAAAATANATAAGTGTTATTTCTTACTCGGCATTACCAACACACCTATTTCCTCCCTGATTTTATTCATGATAATTGTAAAATAAATATTATAATTTATAGACAGTACATAAGTAAAAGTTCAATTTAACCAAACATAAGATAGCTTTATGTAATAGGATGTTGACGGTAAATTGAGCACCTTAAGATCAACTTGTATACACATTTTGTATTATTGTGCCACATGGAATATTACATTGCCATGGACCTGTACTTTATTCATGCGTCGGTCAAGTGAAACTGTGAAATTATAAGAAATGTAAGCATCGTACCAATTTGCACATTCNATAAGTGTTATTTCTTACTCGGCATTACCAACACACCTATTTCCTCCCTGATTTTATTCATGATAATTGTAAAATAGATATTATAATTTATAGACAGTACATAAGTAAAAGTTCAATTTAACCAAACATAAGATAGCTTTATGTAATAGGATGTTGACGGTAAATTGAGCACCTTAAGATCAACTTGTATACACATTTTGTATTATTGTGCCACATGGAATATTACATTGCCATGGACCTGATTACTTTATTCATGCGTCGGTCAAGTGAAACTGTGAAATTATAAGAAATGTAAGCATCGTACCAATTTGCACATTCTTGCAATCGCTTCTTAAAAAAAAATAGAAAGCATNCTTGCAATCGCTTCTTAAAAAAAAATAGAAAGCATGAGAAATGATTTTAGTATTCACAAATGTTTACCTAAGACTTTTAATTCAACGTTAAACCATGGAACTACTTTCCCTCCGACCCTACCAACATTATTGGGCACTTGCCAGTCAGTGTGTGTATTAAAATATATGCAGGTAGGGGTAGTGCCATTTTTTCAAGAGCTGATCCCATTAATGCTTAATATATCGTGAACATCATATACTAAAATTATGAAACGCTTGTGATACATGGCATGTTTAGGAAATAACCAAACACGTCATACATGGGGTGATATTTCGAATATTTGATTCAAAAAGTGTGAAGGAACCGCAAATAGACCATAAGCCCGTGTCCACAGCCTTGCTCAGTCAATCAGGCAGGTCTCTCGGCCTCTGTATGGTGGACTGTTCTGCGCCCGGGCCGGCCCGAGTGTCAGCCCACCGCAGTCATGTTGACCCCTCCTCTACATCAAGGTTCGTCCAGGGTTGCAAACCACAGGATGTGTGATCGCTGTTCCCAGCGGGAAATTGTCCTCTCTGGTCGACAATCCACTCCACAATCGGCAATTACAGTGCCCCGTACGTATTTTGCCCGGCACTTTGACCACGACTTGCGGGTTACATTCTCAGCAAGGAACGCGTGTACTGGAATTCAGTATTTAATGAGGATCAGGCCCCGTCATATTGGAATTTCAACATTTTTGTCATGATTTACACTTAAGGATGTTTAACGAGATTGTTCGCACGAGATACCATAAATAATTGTTTCTAAAGCTTTATCAAACTATTACAACTCTACCGCGTTTATTACTTTTTGACTTGTGACTGCCGTCAACAAATAAGTAATTTTCTTTGCGGCGGTTACAGAGATGATCCTGGCAACAATAGTCTACCAATACATGTTTTAGAGAATGTGCAAAGCAATGCCCTATGCCTAGGGACACCTGTTTTTCCACGAAAAGATTTCAGGACAAGTTGTGTTCCAAAATACTTTAATTCAGAACCGCTTTCGTGATTAGATCATTTGAATTGTTAGGCGTCTTATGTAACAGACTCTTCACGTAAAGAAAAGCGGACAATAGCCAAATCAAGACCGCAAGTGTACACATAAAATATTGAAGTCTTAGCCTCTGCGTAAATCTTTTCGCTAAAAACAGGTGGCCCTACCTATGCCTTGTCGATGCCCGAAATAAAATCTGTAATGCAAGTTAAGGCGAAAATTTCGTAAATACAAGATGGCGGATCCTGATTCCTTTTAATCCAGAAGTGAGTAGCCTCACTGGAACACCAGTCTTTACACTTTTTGAATCAAACCTTTGAAAAATCACCCCATGTACGACATGTTTGGTTGTTTCCTTCATATGTATTGAATGTATCTCAAACGCTTTATGCTTCTGTTATCATAAAAGTGTTATATTTACAATTAAATTGAACTTTTGCTTATTTTTAGTACATAACTTTTTTATATAATTTATATTAATTAAAACCGAGAGAAAAATAGGTGTGTTGGTAATGCCTAGTAATAAATAGTTCTTACGCAGAATATAATTAAAATGAGTGCGCACGAATGCGGTGCGTTATCCCTTTGGTGTAATTCTCTAGTCTTGGATAAGCTTAGTTTTCATGAGGCGAAGGAATAGTCTGAAAGTAGAGCTTTAGCAGAGCTTCAGAAACGTTGGAAGTAACCGTATCGGCTGTTTTCTAGTTCACTGCAACATATCCTCGTTCACTTGCTCTTGATCCCTTCAGTGCCTATAATTCCCGACATTCTCTTGATCGCTTTGAGACGAAGTGGGTATAATTTCGAATGTGACCTCTATGTTAAAAGCCGCCCAAATCTTTTCACTCTCTCTTTTTCTCTCTTTCTCACTTTCTCTTTTTATTTTTATCCTTCTTTCTTTTTTCTCTCTCTGTTTCTCTGTATCTCTCTTTTTTTAGCTCTCTTTCTCTCTTTATTCCTCTCCCTGTGTTCAATGCGACGTCACAGCCCCGATGCACTTTTCTATGCACGAAACCAGGTACATGCCCTTGGCTGGTGAATCCTAACAAAGCCATAGACATTTGTAGATGTGAATCTTCGTCGCTGCTCTTTACGTCAGTGTATTCTGTAGCCTCGCCTACGGAAGTCGCCAAAAGAGAAGTGTTTGTTGGGGTGTTTGGCGGGAAGGATGCCTGCTGGCTGTGATGTATGTTGTAGCCTGGAGGCGCCTACGTCTTGCCGCCCGTCGTAAGAGAATCCCTGCACATCGATCACGGGGCGGCGAGGGTGAGAATGTCACTTGCCTTCATGCGACCTCATCGCTCAGCTCTTCTCATCACCACTTACCCCCCGCGAGGCGACATTGCACAGGCCACAACTGCCGCTACGCACACGATACTCGCGCTCGCAGTTTGTCCGGGGAAATATAAGAAAAACAATTTCTCGCAGTTTTGAAAATTGGCACATGTGTCAAGCTCGCTTTCCTTTNGGGGGGGGGGGGTAAAGTATAAGTCATTAAATTAAATTTAATAGCGTATAATTAAATTAAATTAATTCACTCCTCCCAGATTTTTTAAATTCTCAGAAACCATCAGGTTTAGCGAAAAAAAAGTAACCGCGCTAAATAACTACATAAAATTTCCCAGAACGGCCTACGCACTTTTTTCTGAATTTCAATAGTTAACCCCCTAACATATTTTCCCGAGTATTCTCGTTCTCTTATGGTCTGTTGCAAAATAGGTGAAGTCATGGTCAGTGCTGTACAAGGCTAGAAGTTGGCACTCATAAAATTTAAAAGTTTAACTATACGTACAAAAGTTTAACTATACGTACACTATTCATAGTTCAAATTATGTTATTACAGTAATATACGTTTTTCTTCAGTTTTAGTGAAATGGCTTTAAAAACATGTTATATGATTGAGTGTGCTGACACTTATATTAGTGGAAATCCAGCCCATTGAACGCCTTGGTAATTTTTTTTTGTCATGTTAATGCGAGTACCTTGCTGGCGTTATCAGAATATTTTATCGGTAGTTGGTTGCTTTTGTATTTGAGTTCATTAAGCACAATTGGTTGAAGATGCCTTTTTAGTGTGTTTTCTTGGGTGAAATTTAATGCAGAGTGATTTAAAAGTCACGCGACCTATGACTTGACCACCTGCACAAAGACTTCTGCGGACTTGTGATCATTGCTGCACTCATATCCGTCCAAATTTGTCTTCGGTGAAAACAGTTGCTCTGCCACTTCGGGGGCGCATCCGACACGCTCCCAGCTTTCTTGAATTTACCGTACAGACGTTTAATGGTTGATTTATTCGGAGATGCCTTCCGGAGATGTGCTTCTGCATAGCTTGCCGCGGGGGTTTCGTAACTCAAACTGCTAATGCACTCTTCCAGGATGAGAATTCTTTCCTCCATATGTACACCATGCTGATGTGGTACTGTACACAGGCCCCTTGCCTCAATTATCACCACTTGCCACCTGCAACATAAGAAAAACCGGTTACAATATTTGTGCCATGGGTTGCGTGACTTATTCATCACTCTGTATTATCAATAAGTGTCAACAGTTTCGTAAAATGGCTTGGTCGCCTTGGTCCGCCATGTCATTTCCCGTAACTGCGCCTTGAAACTCCGCACATATATTTATGTTCCGAAGTTGAAGTTTTTATTTCGGGAAACGGATGATATGTTATATTTACTGAATGATTCTACAAATAAATTATTTCGTGCCAGTGGCAAACAAAAGTGGTTTAATGAAGTAATCGTTTAAGGATTGCCCCAGAACAATGTCTCCAACTGTTGCGATTAAAAATTACAAACACTAAATTTTGTAAATAATGTATTTCGACATAGCTATTAGAATGTTTCAAATGTGCACGGCATTAAAAACCTGTACTTTCAAAATTGTTCATTAGACCCGTATCGAAATTTCAATGAGGGAAAGGTTAACTTCGGTAAAAACGTTAGCTTACAACGTGTGTTTATTACATACTCGCATCGGTACGAACAACGTAGGCTATTTATCGCGTTTTGCTCTTCCTTTGACGTTAAAACTTTCGAAGGTATAATCATTTGAATATTATTTCCGTGCGAGCATAATTTCCCAACACTCCATCAAAACAATATGCAATTAAAAATGACTCTGGGACCGTAAAACAATGCCGTCTCATGAAATACGTTAAACTAAAATCCCCCTTCCCCTTTATTTTCCCTAGAAATAAAATAAACAGAGTCCGAGAAGTCTTATTCGGCCATTTCAGAAATTAAACAGGCTGGAATGGTAACCATACTGTAATATCCTACATTGTGTAATGAACTAAAGTTAGCTAACGCCAGTGTTTCAGTGCCTGCCATAATAAAAAGAGGAAAAGGCGAGAAAATTGTGTGCAATGGACTCGTAGCAATTGTTTACGAACGTTGTTTTCTTCACCGACAGAACAGCTATGGCGGAAGGATACATTGTGTCCGCGCTACTTTCTTGGAACTTTCAAAATGTACCCCACTTATAAGAAATTGACAATACTAGGCGCTAATTGGCTAACGGCACGGTGTCCCGACATAGGCTAAATATGAGTTAGTGAGGTAGACCTAATATCGTCTTCTGTGCGTATATCCTCACTTTGACCTACCCCGCACATAAATGTCAAAGCCATATTGTCAACACTGATGAACTTGTTTGTTTATATCTTAATTTTCAAAATACAAGCGCTTTTATATTAACAAAATACTGTTACAAATTAGAATTTAAACTGCATTACAAATTGGTTAGATGAAGTATACAAACATCTCAAAGCACTTGTTTACATAACCAGTGTTATAACCTAAAATTCCATCCACGTCGTTTATGATAGTCGTGTTGGCAGAGCAGCAGCCCGATGTGGGGACACGGAGAGTGACTACAGCGCACCTAAGGCGTGCACTCTACCCCATTTCCCCCCCCTCTACGTTCAAAACATGTTGCTGGCAGTGACGCCACCTTGCTGGCGTGTGTTGGCCAGGAGTTCGCCACATAAACAGCTGTTACACTTGTGTATTCTTGCGTAGTGTATAGCACAGAGGACTCTATGGCTGGGCGAACTGGGACGTGGCTTGAAGCCCTGCATGCCATTTGGCAACGTGGACAGGCGGCTTGTCTGTAACAATACCTCTCCTACTGTGGCGTAAGGCAGCCCGCCACTGTGCAGGCATGGCGACACAGAGGCGCTGTGATTTGTATGGCACTGTCGCCCTGCGTCATCGGCGACTGTCACGTCGTCAGCCGCTGTGTCGCCGCGTCGTCGGCTACCAGCCGGCATTCCAGCGACACAGAGGTGAGCAACGCCCTTGTCCATTGTTAACGCTTTGGCACGTATGAAAAAGGTTTCAGCATATCCATGGCACAGGAAGCGATCAGTTATAAAACAGATGGTGTGTCAGCAGTAACCAACAGCGTTACCCGGGGAAAGGCGTTGTCTTTATTGGTGCTAGCTTCTATACTTGCTCATCAATGACCATAGGTATACGTGCCAGGTAATTTCGCCCTTGCCGATCTCGAGCTTCACGGCCTCAAACGCGGAAAAAAGCTCCAGGTAGGCCGGAACCTTAATTATTCACGAATACGAGTATGCTGTGGGTATGTTCGTAACTGCCGTTAAAACTTACACATGCCTTTTTCGTATTCTGGATTTGAGTGCATCGTCCCAAGTCGAGGCAGGGAGAGTGTAGAGAGTACGGGAAAGTTGTCTCGCGAAGTAATACGGGAAGAGTGCTCTCTCGAGAGGGCTTCTTTCTGAAATTGAGACACGACCTCGAGCCGCTGTCACACTGTCCAATTTATCAGTCAAAGAGCAAACGAAGTCGTAGAAAGTTTGGTTGGGAGGTTTTGGCATCTCCAGAACGTCAGTTGCAAGTCGTGTTTGTCTGGAAAAAAGTTCGATGGCCTTTTTCTGCAAACATTTTGTACATGGTGCCAGTTAAAATTTTTATTTGATGTTTGACGTTTTCAACCAGTCAGAATGGAGCTAAACGAAAACGGTATTTTCAAAACCCACATCTTAACACATTGAGTGCTGCCGACGTAATATTATGTCGCCTGTATTTAATCGAGGTGTCTATAGTTTGCCGTAACATTACGACATCCGCATTCTTTGAAGACACAAGCGAAGAAATATTACTTAGCCAGCAGTTTTCATAAAGTTCTCTGCAATTTCATTTTATGTCAGATACACTCAAAGTGTAACTACTGAAATGAACAGGATGGATTGCATATTAGTTTACGAACGAAAGAATATTTGATTGGATCACTTTCAACTCGGCATTATACACTGAAGAGCCAAAAAAAACTGGTACACCTGCCTAATATCGTGTAGGGCCCCCCGAGCACGCATAAGTGCCGCAAGACGACGTGGCATGGACTCGACTAATGTCTGAAGGCATACAGGAGGCAATTCACACCATGAATCCTGCAGGGCATTCCACAAATCCAATCTGCGCCAATTTGAGAAAGGGTTGCACGTCTGTCACGTTTAATGATTCTCGCTAGTCGTCGTTTGTCCCGTTCTTTCACGATATTTTTCCGGCCGTAGCGATGTCGAAGATGTGATGTTTTACCGGATTCCCGATATTCACGGTACACTCGTGAAATGGTCGTACGCGAACATCCAAATGTTATCGCTACCTCGGAGATGCTATGTCCCATCTCTCGTGCGCCGACTATAACACCACGTTCAAACTCACTTAAATCTCGATAACCTGCCATTGTAGCAGCAGTGACCGATCTAGTTGCCGACCACATCGCGTTACTCTGATTGGTTCCATACCTCTGTTATTTGCATACTCACGCCTATACCAGTTTTTTTGGCTCTTTAGTGTATTAGCAAAGGCAGGCCAGTCATAGACGTGGTTCACTATAGTAAGAGCGACCGGTGTTGTGAGTAGTTAGAAATAGAGAGTTCCCAGTCACCTGGCTGCGGACAAGTGGACGAACCGGCGGCCATATTGGATGACGTCACGCGGCAACCTCCTGCACTATCATTCCTCGCCAGCAGCGGCATGTTGATCCAACATGGCCTCCTGTTCTATCATTCCACCTCGGCACTTCATGCTCTTGCATTCCATTTGGAAGGTTTTCTCATATTCCTTCCAGCCTCATTCGTCCCCACATTCTTTCCCTAGGGGTTTTTCTCATATCCCTTCCAGTCTCCTTTATTTTTTCCCACTCTCGTCTTCCACAAGCTATCCCTCGGGGGGTTTCTCATATTCCTTCCAGTCTCACTCTCCTGTCTCCCACCCCTGGGGTTTTCTCACAGTTCTTCGGTCTCCTTTATATTTCTTGTGCTCTCTCATTCCTCCCTGCCTCTCGTCCAGTATATCCCTCGGGGGGTTTCTCATATTATTCCCAGTCTCTCTCTCTCCCTCTCGGCTCCCGTGTTCTATCCCTGGGAGTTTTGTAATATTCTTTCTGGTCTCGCAGCCATCTTTGATGCCCGCCCTGCACAGGCGCTCTAGCAACGGAGAGTGTAATTCAAATGGTGGCCGCTAGGAGTGCTGGGAATGTTTTTAGTTGTTTGTGAACAAAAAGAGGCGTGCGGGATCCTTCCGACCACCCTTGGGTCACCAGTTCGATGCCTTGACCACACGTACACCATTCAATGGGAAGTGTCAGGAGACGAAATATCGTACATAATAGCATCAGCCTATGCACTCGACAGACAATAAACTTGTCATAGTGAAAAAAAGAGGATGTTTAATGTCGAATGTAAACACAGGAAAAACTGCAGGCACTGCGCGTGCACGCACATACACTTTATATATGTATAAGTTATACTTTAAATCCAGTGCCCACCACCTGGATGCTGGCTGTAGACGGGCTGGCATACTCGCGGGTTTTCTTATATTCCTTCTAGTTTCCTTTCACCTGGCATCCTAGTGGGGACGAGTCTCATGCTCTATTATTACATCTTGATTTCTCATATGCCTTCTGGTCTCCAATCATCTAGCGGCCTGGTGGGGACCAGTCTCATGCTCTATCATTCAACCTTGGGTTTCTCATATTCCTTCTGGTCTCCTTTCCCCTGGTGTTCCGGCTGAAACGAGTATCATGCTCTGTCATTCCATCATGGTTTTCTCATATCCCTTCTGGTCTCCTTTCACCTGATATCCAGGCGGGGACGAGTCTCATACTCTGCCATTCTACCTGCGCGGCACGGAGTGAAGCCTGCCCACCCAAGCTAGCCTAGAATCACACTGCGCGCTTGCGTCAAGTACACCTTAAGCCCATAAGCATAGTTCGCTGTAATGTCCAAACTGACGAGCGCGCGCGCGCACTTCTGTGTGGCTCCCGGATCCCCGCCAGGATGTCAGGCATGACAGAATCTACCATACATCGCACCGCGCGCGTCAAGTACATCCTAAGCCCACATATAAGCATAGTTGAGTTTAATTTCCGAACCATTTATGATACAGTCACCAAATTCATAACATAAGTATCACACCCAGCAACGAAAAGGACCGCAGGGCAAGTATGCCATAAGCCCACATATAAGCATAGTCAGCTGTTATTTCCGAACCGTTTAAGATACAGCCACCAAATTCATAACATAGACATCACCTCCGACAAAGAAAAGAACCGCAGGGTCAAGTACGCCCTAAGCCCACTTATAAGCATAGTTGGTTGTAATTTACAAACTGTTTCAGATACAGCCACTAAATTCATAAAATAGTCATCGCCTGCGACGATGAATTAGGCCGCAGGGTCAAGCACACCCTAAGCCCACTTATAAGCAAAGTTGCCCAACATTTCCCGCCCATGAAAGCTGTAGGCACCAAATATATATCATAAACATCACCTCTTTTGAAGAACAGGGTGGTAGGGTAAGTTAACTTTAAGACATCTTGTAAGCATAGTCGACCACCATTTCCCATCCTCCGAAGCTATAGTCGTCAAATTCATAACATAGACATCGTTACCAACAACGAACAGGATGGTAGTGTCAAGTACGCCCTAAGCCTTCGTATAAGCATAGTTGGCTACCATTTCCCACCTACCGAGGCTATGGTCACCAAATTCATAATATAGGCATCAATTCCGGCGACGAAAAGGACCGCAGAGTCAAGTACATCTTAGCCCTTCGTATAAGTATAGTTGGCTATCATTTCCCACCTACAGAACCTATAGTCACCAAGTTCGTATCATAGGCACCACCTCCGATGACAAACAGGGTGGTAGAGACAAGTACATTTTAAGCCCTCTTAGAACCATAGTTGCCCACCATTTCCCACCCACCGAAACTATGACCACCAAATTCATATCACAGTCATCACTTCCGACTGCAATCAAGGAGATAAAGACAAGTAGGCCTTAGCCCTGTTATATGCATAGTTTGACAGCATTCTCAAAGCTTTGAAGTTCGGGAAAATGTAATGACCATCCACACATGTAAAGAAAAATAAAGGTAGTTATACATACAAGTGCGTCGCAAAGTTACCATTGCATGTAGGAGTGTAGGGTCGGAAACAGCACACACATACGCATCAACCTGCACATACTCGACAATCACTCACTGTCGCCCTTTGCGTCTGCTACCGTAGGTGTCTATCAACTCGTATCCCTCTCATCGACAGCTAGTCTCCCTACATCCACCATCATCCAGGTTGTAGATATATATATATATATATATATATATATATATATATGTGTGTGTGTGTGACAATATATGCATAAATTAACATTAGTATGGGTAACATACAACAAACAACTATATGCAAAAAATCAAGATATATTCAAATGCACTGAGTGCATGATGTGCATAGTCGTAGGTAGTGGAAAAATATGTATATAGTAATATAAACAAACACCATCAGTTCAACACAAGGGCCGGCGGCCTGAGTCATCGTTAGCCTGGATAACCCTTAAAAACTAGTGATATTTCGAAAAATAACACCATATACAATTGTAACAATTACAAGACATACGTAGTCGCAAGTGACACTAAAACATGTACATGTTAATATAAGTAACACAGCCAGTCTAATGCAAGGGTCGGGGGAAACCGAGTGTAAAATATATGAAATTGCCCTGTACACGAAAAATCAGTCACGTAACAAGCAATAAAGGAATGACATATACACAAGTACATCACGAGTATGATGTCAAACGAGTCGCAATATGTAAAAACAACCCGATGGAGCCACAGTCCATAAAAGTGATATCGGTGTTGCAATTATGCCAAGAAGTTTAGTAAGCAAAAATGACTACAATGCATTAAGTGCGATTTGCATTATGTAACTTGTAAAGACTGTGTTCCTTTGCTTGCCTCAAAACATACATTTAAACCACTAGTTGCACAAGAGAGACGCGACTGTTATGCTCTCAGGCAAACATAATTTAAAAAAAGTTATAATCATTAACCAACCAATGCATATTGCGCGAGCATCGAGCACTGTAAGTTATGTTAGGCGAAAAAATTTCCATTGTGAAGTGCGGGTATGATAAGAACACCACTGCTACACACTGATACAAACTGATATAAAATAAAATGTAAAGGAAATTAGTTATAAGCACTTACCAATCAGCATAAGCACATGTTACACAAGCGTCGGGTGCTGTACACTGCTTTAGATGATGCTAGACAAGACAAAACCCGTCCTGGTCAGTACAACGGAATAGAAAATGTCTTCCATACAAAACGAGTGAAACGAAACTGTCAAAAATTCACAGTACAGCCAACACTCACAACACTAGCAGCAGAACGCATCTGACTTGACCGACGTTGTGCGATCAACTAATATCTTGGGAATGTGTAAGGATGCCCCAGGTGGTCGGCTGGCGGCGCGATCACCATGCAGGTCTCGGCAAGTCGAAGTGATGGTACAAAACAATAGCCTAGAGAGATGCATCAGGTTCCAGGGTGGCCGACCAGTTGAGTCACACATGAATGTCCCTGTACGAGAGGAATTCAGTTTTACAGTACAAGGTAACAATTAATTTCATTTTAATACATTAAGTCATAAATATTTGCATGTCTCTTTAAAATATAGCTTCGAATAAGCGTGTTGATAGAGAATATCGCTTCTATCCACCCTACTCACTTTTAGGTCTATAAAAGCAATCCATACCTCCACACATTGCCCAGAACTTCTTTTTCTCGTGGAGAGGACATAGTGAAAATGATGGGATACTGTTCTAGTGGTCAGAAAATGTTATCGGCTATCATTGCATTTTGAAAGATTAAATCACTTGCAGCACTCTACAAAGATACCGAGCTTGCGTACTTGCCTAAAAAAATTCCTTCTCGCATATGCACGACACGAAATAAAATCCATCTACAACACCTACCTGTCTATCTGCAACAGGACGAAGAGATTCTTGGCTGCCTCCCATGCGTATAATGCTTTCAAGGTAGTGCTACCATTGCAAACACACTACATTACAGGAGCTGGTGTAAGACACATCGGGAACGAGCAGCAGCATCAGCAGCAAAAGAAAAACAAGGCACCTCCAACACTGAAAGATGAATGAGTGTAAAGAAGTTGAGAGGCCGAATTGTCAACTTCGCAGACTAAATAGCGATCGACATGATAAGGTATCATATTTCAGTCCACCAACCATGCTGACGGTTGCACCACACAGCCAGCAGTCATCTACTGAGGCAACCCGAGATGGGCAACGCAAACTAGCATGCAGTGTGAACAGTATACAAGCGAGCATTATGTAAAATGGATGTTATTTCGCCTGCGAGCGTAGTGGTGGAAAGCAAATCGTTACGACTGCATTCATCTGGTGCGATAGTGTGCTCTGCTACAATATGAAGATGGAATCAATGGTTGAAGACTTATCATCTGTAACACCATCAGTATCGACAACAGCTAAGGTCCCTGAAGAGATGCTACAAGCATTTCTAAGGGTAAGACACTGAGGGGTCGCCACTGATTGGTCGGCACTGAGGGGTCCTTTATACATTTTTTTGGAGATTGTCCAACCACTTCCCTAGACTTTGTGATGGCCTCTCACTTCCCCTGACTTTGGTCACTGTATAAGTACCAATACTTTTGCATGTTTTCTATATCAGTCGAATGAAGATTGTCAAGCAGGACACTAGTCACCCAGTGGTTATTATCGCCGGGGATGAAACTATTTCCCATCAATCACACCATGGTCCTCTCTTGCCAAATACTATATGGCGTCTTATTTTTGCACCATCTAATTGTGTGGTAAAACTTGCGTACTTCTGAGTTTACTGGAAGAGGCCAATGGTCTTCGGTTCGAGAATGTGTACCTATACTCGAAATCGCTTTAACAACCAAATTACAAGTGACTTGCTCGGATTTTAGAAGCTGTGGATGGTCTACAGTATTTTCGATGCAAGGATAATGTGGATGTGATTTCTCCTGATAAGACTTAACCAAACTCTGTTTTTGTTTTCAATTATATAGCATGTGAGAAACAGACCAGTATGCAGGAATATTTCAGTATGGGCAGGCATGCATTGGTTTTTACCTCTGTCAAACTTATTCTGGCATACCGAAACAGTTACTTCGCGATAATGCAAATGTGCTAGTTTTGTTTCGGATGGACGAAATTAATTTACGCCATGTGTATTCCATGCATGTAAATACAGGCATGCCTTTCGAAAAGTTTAAAGATGTGTGTGCTTGTTTGAGTGGGCCATATGTATACCTTGTAATAGCAAAATACTTTCCTCTACTTAAAGGAAGGCACCATCGAGGTTTTGATAAGTTCATAATCATTCACAAGTAAGAGATGGCATATACCATATCTAAATTTCGACATGATGGTCTGAAACGATGGGGAGATAGCTGCCTGGTGCGACTTAATAATGTGGGTGAACCGACACATGGTGGTGATGATGTTAATATTTTGTATGTTAAATCAGTTAATTCAGAAACTTTAAGGGCATTTGCAGTAATGGAAACATCGTCTGATAAAACAGAGGCCCAACTACGTAGATTGACTGAAGGCTTGAGCAAACACTCTATGTTATATACAAAAATTAATGATGTAGAAAAAGAATAAACTGCTTTATCTGCCATGATTTATGATGAGAAAGTATGGAAACACTGTAGTCATATCCGAGATGCTATTACACACTGGAGAGCAAAAAAACTGGTATAGGCATGCGTATGCAAACAGAGGTATGGAACCAATCAGAGTAACGCGATGCGGTCGGCAGCGCCTATATAAGACAACAAGCGTCTGGCAAAGTTGCTGGCAGGTTATCAAGGTTTAAGTGAGTTTGAAAGTGGTGTTATAGTCGGCGCACGAGAGATGGGACATAGCATCTCCGAGGTAGCGATAAAATTTGGATTTTCGAGCACGACCATTTCACGAGTGTACCGTGAATATCGGGAATCCGGTAAAACATCAAATCTTCGACATCACTGCGGCCGAAAAAAGATCGTGAACGAACAGGACAAACGACGACTGACGAGAATCATTGAACGTGACAGACATACATCCCTTTCTCAAATTGGCGCAGATTTCCATACTGGGGTATCAACAAGTGCCAGCGTGCGAACTATTCAACGGACCATCATTGATATGGGCTTTCGGAGCCGAAGGCCCACTCGTGTACCGTCGTTGACTGCACGACACAAAGCTTTATGCCTCGCCTGGGCCCGCCAACACCGCCATTGGACTGTTGATGACTAGAAACACGTTGCCTGGTCTGACGAGTCTCGTTTCCAATTGTATCGGGTGGATGGACTTGTACAGGTATGGATACATCCTCATGAATCCATGGACCCTACATGTCAAAAGGGGACTGTTCAACCTGGTGGAGGCTCTGTCATGGTATGGGGCGTGTGCAGTTGGCATGAAATGGGACCCCTGATACGTCTAGATACGACTCTGACAGGTGGCAGATACGTAAGCATCCTGTCCGATCACCTGTACCCATTCATGTCCATTGTGTATTCCGACGGACGTGGACAATTCCAGCAGGACAATGCGACACCCCACACATCGAGAGTTGCTACCGAGTGGCTCCATGAACACTCTTCTGACTTTAGACACTTCCATTGGCCACTTAAATCACCAGACATGAACATTATTGAGCATATCTAGGATGCCTTGCAACGTGCTGTTCAGAAGAGATCTCCACCGCCTCGCACTCCTATGGATTTGTGGACTGCCCTGCAGGATTCATGGTGTGAATTGCCTCCTGCATACCTTCAGACNCTGCATACCTTTAGACATTAGTAGAGTCCATGCCACGTCGTCTTGTGGCACTTCTGCGTGCTCGTGGGGGCCCTACACGATATTAGTCAGGTGCACCAGTTATTTTGGCTCTTCAGTGTATAACATATAACAAAATTAGAAGACAATACAAAAAATAACAACATCAAGCCGACTTCCACATGTCCTGCTGCTACTCCTACATCTAGTACACCTCGGACTGCAGCAGCATTTCATCCAAAACCGAAGACTGCACCTAAATAGCAAAATAATATATAAACGGTTTCCATTACTGTTTTGTATTTGGTACAATGGCGGACACTGCTGATGAATTACGTCGCAATATCGAAAATGTGAGTGGAAAATATTTGTTTACCAAGCGAGCATGTTTGGAACGTGGCATGGTTTTGGAGGATGCATTCAAACCGCTCACATCTCGACGTGATAATTTGCAACTTGTAGTGTGATGTGTCGCATTGAAGAAAGAACCTGACGAAGCCCTACAGCAGCCAGGGAGGAAACGAAAGCGTAAACTGTACATAGAAGAAGTGACGAATGAAGAAGATATTCCATTGTCAGTTTTGAAGCGTAAAAAAGATCGAGCTAATGCTCGAAATCTACATGCTTATGGTAACCTAGCAATGTATTCGCCTCGGTTCAATGATAGAACATATGGAATTTACAAACAAAATAAAAAATGGTTTCTGGGAAACAAGGAAATACTTTTCCTCCCAAATGGCGAAATTCATTAATCTTCAGGATGGAACCTACTACGTATTCACAAACTGCTCTGCGACAGTACAAGAGGATGCTCAAACTAACGAGTGCGCATTTAAAAGATAACAATCCATCGAGCAATGAGTATAAGGGTATTGCTCATGCGAAATTCAGCATTATTTAATGTATGTTTCTAGAGGTAAACGTACCATCTGGTTCTTGTCTGCTGGCAAAAATCAAGGATGACCATCATCTAGAGTATCTATATTGGGATGATGTAAAATAATTCGTCGACAGATTGAGGCTGCTGATTGCTTCACAAAGAGCAGGAGATAGTTCTTACGCCAACGAAATTACTAATATTCTGGAGGAATTGCGCGAAGGAGGCTACACACAATGAGTCGGGCAGAAATCGCTAGCGAACTGCACAAGCCTGCTAGGCGGAATTATCCAAAATGCAAAGTGATCGCGTTTAGATTCCATGATTTGTACCAGGCAGATTTGGTTATAATAATTTAATATGCTTGTATGAATAAAGGATTCAAGTATATGCTGACTGTGATCGATTGTTACAGCAAGTTCTCCTTTTCTGTGCCAGTCAAAACTAAAACAGGTAAAGATGTTGCTAAAGCAATGAAACTCGTTTTGGGTGGCAAAGGCCCACCAAAAAATCATAAAATACACCATACAATGGGTATGCGTCCAGTCGATGTTAAAGACAATTCGTTGCTACAAACAGTTTACAAAAATGAAATAATTGTTGATAGTCAGAAGCCAAAAGTTAATGTTGGAGACTACGTAGGCATTTCAAGAGTGAAAGGAACATTTGACAAAGGATATGCACAGAACTGGTCAAACGAATTTTACATAGTTGTCAAAATTCGTCATTATGAACCCCGTACCTACTATCGCGGAAGACCTGGATGTCCAAGTTATTCGGGGCGGCTGTTACAGTGAAGAAATACAGCTCACGAAATTTTCCAACTCTTATCTTGAAGAAAAAGTTTTAAAACGTAAAGGCAATAAATTTTATGTGTGCTGTATGGGGTTTCGAGATAAAAAAAAGTGGTTGGATTGACAAGGATGCAATCACAGATAAATAATTATGTATTTTTTTTTACAGCAACTGTCTGCTAGTCGTAAGAAAATGGTAAAAACATATCCCGCACTTCAGTATGAAATTGGTGAGTGGATAGAAGACGATTTTGTGAAAAGCTAACTTCAAAAAATAATTATCCTTTACAAACAACAATTTTATTTAACAATTTTTTTCTTCAGAATACAGGTGTTTTATTTTTAGGATTATTACCTACTCATGGCTGCCCACAGCCACCCTCATCTGTGGTAAATGTGTCATTGGAATGTATTGTTGCGACAGAAATGCAACTGGGCTATTGGTATTGAGCAAAGTGTAGGCAATCACTTGCTCAGACTTCTGGTCTGTGGTAAATGTGTCATGCTGCTATCGTTGGAATGTGTTGTTGTCGAGACTGAAATAGTGAAAACTGATACTGCCTGCCACAGCATGTAAGCACACAGGCTTTTAATGTAGGTGTGTAAAGTTGCCACTTTATCATTTGCTGTGCTACAGAGAAAAAAACACTTATTTACTTATCATTTATGTGTACAAGTATAAAGAAAAAAAGCTATAAGCAAAATTAAAGAGTACCTTGACATGCTTATGCATATTAAACATCTCATTATTGATATTACATATTGATGCAGGGATACTGATTTTCAAGGACGTAACACTAATCGTTTGCAAATGTAAGCCAACTTTGCCTATAACAGTACTTGGGAACTTAACACACATGTATACATAATGTTGCCTACATACAGAATTTCTTGGATCTAGCCTGGATAGTTCGTGATGTATGCATAACTATGCTTATAAACTGTTAACATCTCACACTTAACATTTTCATTACCTCTCGAATAAACATATCCCGATGCTATGCTGTTTTTCATTTATGTTAGTAATAAATAAAAAAGAAGTCATTTTCAGTATCTTGTCAACAATACTGCTGTATATATTAACAAAGTTACTATATCTAACATGTACATCTCGAACTCGTGCTTAAAGGAACAAATTTATTTTCCATATACAGCCATCAGTAGCACAAGTGACAACTTTTTAAATTATTTCGCACCTAAAATTATTTCTCGAATATACATACCCTCCTCATGATTATATTATTTTCTAGGCGAAAAATGTATCTCCATACTTACATTTTTATACATATCCTATTAAAACCTGTCCTAATTCAATGGCTATTTTGTATATACATAATGTAGACCTGTACTAGCACCCATGTACTGGTAGCGCGACTAGGGCGTCTGTCTATCAATCCAAGGTCCGGCAGTTCGCTGCTCCTCACCTCCACAACTTTTTATACTGTATTAAACCATATCACATCGAAAGAGGCGAGTGTCTGCATACAGCACATGGAACATCGCCCTTAGTCACCAGCCGACACCAGCACTCCTAGCAGCAGATGACATCAAGCGACACTAGCACTGCCTAGCAGACAGTGGGGGAACCAAGATGGCGCCCCTGGTGGGCAATGAAAGAAATTTTCAAGGTTGCGACCGATACTAGCACTATCTAGCTGACGATATGAGAACCGATATGGCGGAAGACGAAACAATATGGGGGCCTGGCATGCCCACTAGTAACAGTTGATGGAAACAAGATGGCAGACAAAATGGGGGATAACAGACACAATATGGCGGACAGAAAAACAATGTGACGGATAGAAAAACAATATGGCGCATGGCGACAATATGGTGAACTCAAAACGAAATGATGGACTCAAAAACAAGATAGCAGACTCAAAAACAAGATAGCAGACTCAAAAACCAGATATCAGACTCAAAAACCAGATATCAGACTCAAAAATGTCAAGGTCTCAGGTCATCCAAGATGGCGGCTCGTCCTCTGGTCCTTACCTGGGACCCATTGTCCTTGAACCTAAAATATCATACTACTGACGCAAAAGTGCTTAAGGTTCCCGCCTACCTCGAATTATTTCCGCGTTTGAGGCCGAGAAGCGCAGGAGCTATAGGGTGACCCTGCCTCGCGCATCAAGTACGCCATCGCCACTAACCGCAAGACTCTGAACTGGCGTGCAGTGTTCTCTTCGCACTGCGTGCACTTTTGGGACTTTCAGCAGTGGCCCTATTATTTTATTGGTGGAAAGCCTGTAGGAAGGTTCAATGCAGAGCCCCTGAGTAAGTTTTTATGTATCTGTCGTGTATATTTTGAGGTAAGAACGCTTTGAAAAAGCCGTTTTAGCAGTTTTGGATTACTGTGAAATGGTGTTTCTAATATGCGTAAAGTCCTGAAAGCACTCAACATCCTTCGTCTGAAGTGTGCGTTCGTTCCTTGGACGCACGTTTAATAGTTTCTCAGAAAAACGTGAATTACTAACACTCTGTAACGCAGTTCAAGCGCAAGGTAGGCGGGAGCTTTAAGTAGGTATATGACAATGTAGTTGAGAATGTTACAGGCTAATCACGGTAAAGTGAGCACTTTTGAAAGCGCTCTCATTTGGAATGATAGGCAATAACTATATTTTATTTTAGTCTCAGACGTTAACTTCTGAGTGCGGTGGAATATACACACTGGAATTATTACTTGCATGGCAATATTTATTTAAATATGTGGTTACAGGATAAATAATGGCTGAAAGGAAAAAGTAACCAGGGACTCAAAAATGCTCACTTTACCTTTAACAGCCTATACTAAATAATAACGAAAATTTTGCACGTCTGTATCCATGTAGAATATTTCATTAGCTACATCGTGAACAATAGTTTCATACTTATGGTGGATAATGAGGGGTCGATAGCGAGTGAAACATCGTTCATGAATCACGCGGGTTTTTGTAAGGAGTGCAGCCTCCAAGGAGCCAGCAGCTGGGGAGACATGTTCATCGCCGGGTCGCGGGTGGAATGTGGACTTCCGTCGAGCGTCGCCTGTGGGAAAGGCAAGCCGCCACCCTGGCCGAGGAGGATCGCTAATTGACGTTAAGTGGCTGTCCACTTGGCGGCGGTGACAGACGGCGGCCGCCGCCCCCACGACGTGCCCGGGGGCGGGGATCGAGCCCCTGCCGCCGCCACAGTGACCACACTCGTCTCACAGCTGCTAGCACGCCTCTCCCATACTGCCTGCTGACCTTCGACTAGTTCTCAGCCGCCCACTCGCCCGCATGTCCGTCTGCCTGCCTGTCCATCCGGTGTAGGCTCTTCACGGTTCGTTCAGCACTTTGGGTTGAGTTGAGAGCTTTGGGCGGCTCTTTTAATAGCGAGGTTTTGAGAGCCGATGAGGAAGAAAAGAGGTGAGAATGGAGCGGCGCCGGAATGCAAGGGTGGCGGGGGAAACGGGAGATCCCCGAGAAAACCAGCGGCATCGTACGACACTATTACCAATTGCGAAAATCCAGAATGACCCGGCCGGGGATTGAATCCGATTCGCCTCGGTGGGAGGCGAGCAGGCTAACTGCTCAGCCACCGCGGCCCCTTCAGCACTTTGGAAAACCCTGCTTAGTACGTATATACTACTTACGTATGTGGCGGATTGTATTTTAGTTAAAACTGTGGCTTTTAATGTAATAATGCATCACGGTGTTAAAGTTACGTGTTGTTATATGTATGCTAAAGTACAAGTCATTAAGGCTCCCGCCTACCTTGCTCTTGAACTGGGTCGCGGAGTGTTTTAAATACAAGTTTTCCCATGAAACTATTTATCGTTCGTCCAATGTGCTGATCTACGAAAGGAACCCACACTTCAGATGAGGGCTGTTGAGTACTTTTAAGACGTCGTGCACATTATAAACACCATTACAGAGTATTCCAAAAACTGCTGAAAACTGTTTTTTCAAAGCGCCGTATCTCAAAATATGCGCTCAATATCCATACAAAACTACTCAAGGTTTACATTAAAACTTCCTACGTACTTTTCACCAGTAAGTTAATAACGTTGTCGCTGAAAGTGCCATGTGCACGCAGTGCGACGAGAAAGTTACCCCCAACTGGCACAAAGTAACCCTGGTTTATGATATAGCCGTAGTGCATTAAGGGGTCCGCCTACCTGGAGGTGGTTAGCTCATTTGAGGTCAAGAAGCGAAGGAGCGATGCGGGCGACACTAACACGCACCCCTAGCGCCTCATCGCTCCTACGCTCAAAGCGTGCAGTGTTTCCACCGTGGTCCTGTACTGTGAAAATTAGATCTGTAACGGCGGGACTTTCTTACACGCGATGAAAGCCGTCATATTAAACTACGCCCGTGTGTGTGTGTGTGTACTTTTCTCTTACCGCTCAAGGAAACTGCATAGGCAAGCTTTAAAAATGCCATACTTTACCATTTCGACGAATTTTTTTCTCCATGGATACACTTAATATGATAAAAGTAAAAAGATAGGGACATAGATAATGTTTTTTTTACCCTTTCTGGCAAAAAGTCATTCCTATAACATGTATTTACCGAGATACGCAAATACGCGCAAGCAACGGTTATACAGAAAATGTGTCACTGTGAATCCCTGTTATGAAAAAAATTCATTATTTTATATTTGTACGAAATACTGATTAACTTGTAGGCATTACTTAAGTGTACTATTTACTCGCATAAAAATTTTTAGAACAGTTGTTTTTTGGATAATGGCATGCCGAAAAGAGGATTTTTGTGTTTTTGAAACGTACAGTACAAATAAAATAAACGAAATCATCTACAGAAAATTTAATAAGGGTGACTGAAAGATCGTATCCTAATTAATTTTAAGGCGTGCTTGCAAACTCTATTTTGCAACACCCATAAACTATTAAAAATAAAAAATACAAAAATAAAATATTTTAAGCAATTTTTTAAAATCGCTATAATATATAGCATGATTTTCAATATTTCTTAAAGTAACTCATGGTATCTTATGTCAACGTGAGTTATTTCATTTCGGTATGCGAGTTAGTTTTTATTATTTGTACATCCCAAAAACACTCTAAAATTGTAATTTGGGCGTGCCATTATGCAAAAAATATGACGTCTAAAATGTTAATATTTATACTTGTGTACGTAATGTCAACAAGTTGAGTAGTATTTCGTACAAATATAAAATAATTAATGTGTTCGTGACCACCACCCTACAAAGAAACTATTTCACGTGTGCACAGTGTTTGCACACGAAAAAAAATAACACGTCAGACTAGGGTGGAACACAATTTTGAAACAGATCACGCTTATTGCAAGCACCATTTTTAAGCACTACAACATCGCCACAAACAACGTTTTCAGGCTATTATAGATTAAAATATTTTCCGTGAATTCTGCGAAACTCGATGAAATTTCTTGGTGAAATTTATCTCTTGCAAGCTAGATACGAACCGCCTGTATTTGTCTATAAAATGTCGAATATTTCATCGACTGTTGGTTATTCCTTCTGCCGTGTTGTGTGTTCACTTGTCCACGGAGATGGTGGTGTTGAGATTGAGCGCCGATGAGGGTGAAGCGAGATGATTATAGAGCACCGGAATGCAAGGGTGGGGGAAACGGGAGATCCCCGAGAAAACCCGCCGACCAGCGCTATCGTCCGGCACGATTCTCACGTGCGAAAATCCGGGAGCGGCCCCGTTGGGAATCGAACCCGTTTCGCCTAGGTGGGAAGCGAGTAGTCTGACCCCTACACCACCGCGGTCCTTCTTGTCCACAGAGAGCTTTTCAGGTGTGCCATGAATGGTTTGTTGGTGGTCCACTATGTTCAAGGGAGTTGCTACATTTACGTCCGCCTATAACAATATCGAATCGAATACAATAGTTTTGTATCAGTTTCTCAAGCTGATTCATGTATTTCATGATGGGGCGGTGTTTTTAAAGCCTGTGATATTTCCTGAGGGGCAGTTTATCAAATTTGAGAATAAATTTAGATTGTATGTACGTATACGAATTTAAAATAAAGGGAACATAAATAAATGTTTGCCCATGTGTGGTATGCAGGCATCGTGTTTTAAGTTAACATTTAATGCATTAATTTGTGATCACATAATTTTCTTTTGAATATAGGAAACCCAGAAATAAATGGTGAAAGAGCGAACTAGGTGTATTAACATTTCATGCCTTATTTAAAAATTTAATCCTCTACACTCCTACCCTAAAATAGTCAAATTTACAGCCAGTAAAACCAGTGGAAATGTCTCCGTTGGATATCAGATAGCATGACTTAGTGATCATTTCGGAAGTTTAGTTCCACTGACACAATGGCGACATCTGGTGTGCGACCGTAAATCCCGCTGCCGCGAGGGATCGATTTCCCATTCACGCGGCTGAATCGCCAGTCAGTACCGAGGACCAACCCGAGTACGCTTTTTCTGCACAAAACGAAAAATGTTCTACATTTGAATTCAAAACTCGCACGGATTGTCGCATTGTTCCAGCAGTGGTTGCCAGTTGCCAGAATGCTAGAGGAGCACTATATAGTACGCCAGTAAAAAGGTTCATAAAAAAAAGATGAATGTATGGCCAGAGACTCAGAAATTTCGCGATGACTGATGCGACAGTTGGCTGACGTGACATACAATCCAGCGTGCTGCGTTTGTTCAGTGCATGCCGCCTCAGTGAGCAGCTTTTCCTCATGTCAGTCGCCAGTCGGGTCTGGGTGCTATTGTCAGCCTCGTAACGGAGAGTTCGTCACGGCGTGTCGGATAAGAATGGATCATCGGCAAGAACAACAACAATAGCGAGCCGGGTGACGATCCTGCATGCTGACGAGTGAATACGTGACATGTCCGGGTCTCTAGATGTGTAGTTACCCTAATGAACGAGAGAGGGTTAAGGGCCGGCTGTTTGCCGTGAAAAGACTAAAGGCCCTGAACGAATACGTGGTTGGTATGCAATGTGTTCTACAGTACAGTACTCAGTGTTGGCATTTCTGTAAATAGTTTCGCGGCTGTGCCAACAGATAGCAGTACACTCTAAATACGAATCTGTGGAAAGTCGCTGATTCCCAGTCAAATCCAACTATTTTAATAAGTAAAAATGTCTCCACTTAAAATAAGTGGAAAATCACTGATTGCATCAGAGGGAAAATTTACTGGAAGAATCAGCGAATACTTCAATCAGTTGCCAAGAAAATTTTTTTAATTTAATTTTATTTTGTTGTTACAAACGTGTAATATTTGGTTGGTTCAAATATAAATTTGTATGGCCAGCCGTACAATACAATTTCGATTATTTAAAACACCTCAACTTGACCGGGTTCCGAACCCACGACCTCTAGTCCCGGGACTCTGCGCCTGTACTTCATCGGCTGCGCTGGCTGATGTCTTGGAATGATGATTTTTAGATTGATAAACTGTAAAGCATGACGTGTGCGTAGATAAATATTTTCACGTTTTACAGCTTTGTTTTTGTTTTCTGTGTATTCTAATTGTCATAAAAATTATAAACAAATTCTAGCTAGAACTGATACACATGGTTTAATTGATCAGTCAGTCAAAAAGAAAACCACTGAAAAACACCTAATGCAATTTTTGAAGAATCAGTGGAAAAATTCACTGAATCAATAAAGTGAAGGCAGACATTTCTTCACTAATTCGTCAGTTAAAAATAATTGATGAAACTGTTAAATAAGTCAGATGCTGTTAAATGATTCAAACAGTGAAATTTTCACTGATTCAGATTTAGACTGTAAGTCTAAGAAAGTGTATCATTTGTTTTAATTGGCTACTGCTGAAATTTGAATTTTTACAATTAATTAAACGAAATGTTTATTGCTGGGTTTTAAAAGTTTTTAAAATCAAAACACACTAAAATAATTAATTTTTAAAACATTATAGGTTATTTCCTTATGCTGAGAATTAAATGTTTTGTATTGTTACAGGCCGCCGCTCTTTGAGCGTGTGAGGCACGGAATTTTATTGACGCGCGCGCTATCAGTTGCAACCGGAGACGCAGCGACTTCTCACATAGCAATAGTTACAAAGCGCGCCTGTTACGCCTATCAGGGCGCGTGACGCTCCCGACCTTGGGTATCAGGTGTCTTTGAGACATCTGAAGAATGCTGTGGATTACTGACCACGCTTCTCTCAACTAGACTCGGGGTGCGGCGAACATTCCAGGTCAAGGCCAGCGGCTATAAAAGGCGCGTCGGGCCTCCGAGCCGGCAGTTGTTGAATGGATGAGTTTCAGCGATAGACGACTAGCGAGAAGAGAAGCGTGCGGTGACCAGCGGGAGGAAAATCTGCGACTGCAAACATCAGAGTAGTGAAGAGGACG
Organism: Clitarchus hookeri; assembly: GCA_002778355.1. NCBI lineage: Eukaryota > Metazoa > Arthropoda > Insecta > Phasmatodea > Phasmatidae > Clitarchus > Clitarchus hookeri. Next base: position 122,152 of record NQII01005234.1, on the reverse strand, counting down.
ACTGCAGGCTGGACTAGTGGACTGGATTCGTGAGTGAAAGACATTGCAAATGATGGCAACATATAGACTGAACGTGTGGTAATGATGAGTATTAGTTAATTGACACTAACCAAACAGAGACATAAAGAAGGACGTTAATTAGAGTTGAAATATACATTAAATATTGCGCTCACTGTGAAATAAAAAGAGTAATAGTGGAGATAGGTAATTTAATGCTGTAAATAATAGCTGTGTGAATATATTAAAAAAATCAAATGTAGTTATTTATTAAGACCTCCATCCCTCACGAACTCAGAGACTCCCCACAGGCGCCCATGTAAAAGTATTTTATAAGAAAAATTATATTGATATAGTTAACCCAAATTAGTTTCTAATCATTCAGTCGCTTCATAAAAGACTGCAAATGCAGTATACTGTAATGATTTGCTATAGTTGTTATTTTATTACGCATGGGAATTTTTAATATGAAATATTACTGGTTGCTGAATAACAGCGTGTATTATTTGCCTGGTATCGGTGTTTTTAGTTCCACAATTATTTCCCGTTATTTCAAAGCCTTTCCACTGTCACTCTTTCAGAACCTAGTAGAGAACGCTGTCTTGATTGGTCGGTTGGTGGTTCAATGCATTCCATCTCGCTACAACACCAACCTCCTATTGAGTTCGGGCCTCACACACAGTCTTCAATATCCTGCGGCTTTGCTATGATTGTTGTCCGCGTCTCTTTATGAGAAGACATTCAATTACGTGGCTGGGCCAGTTACGCCGTTACTGAACGCCCGTGATTCGCGGTCACACGGCTAAGAGATGTATAACGATTAAAGTCATCGAACCAGCCTCGTGTTGTAGGTTTGGAGGGGGGGGGGCTGACCAGTGGCTTAGTGGCCAGGCGCTTGCCTCCCACCACGGCGATCCGGGCTCGATCCCCGGCGGGTCCACTTCCGGATCCTCGCATGTGGGAATTGCGCTGGACGGCGGACTTTCTCGGGGTACTCCCGTCTCCCCCAGCCCGGCATTCCAGCGCCGCTCCATCCTAGGGTCTCACTTCATGTCATGTCCGGGGATGACGCAGGGAGGTGTATTTGGGTTTAAGTGTTTTGGGGTTCACGTAGTCGTGGGATCTTTTGGCGGAAACAGGCGCCCATAGACGGAAATCAGCCAGTGTCCGTTGTTTTGTGGAACAGTAGGACTGTGGTAGGTGAAGTACAGGCACCTACGGAACCAAGGGCGTACGCAAGGAGGGAGCTGAAAAAACTTCAGACCCTCTCTCCCAAAAGAACTAATATAAATAAATATTAACATATTTCGAAATTAAAATATTTTTTACATTAGAAAAAGGCGTTTATGTTGTTGTACAAAGTGCTAACTTCATAAATCGAGGTTCAGCACCTCAAAAATAAAACTCTGTTTGCGCAACTGTTCTTGTATTGGTGGGAAGCAGGCGGCTGTATCGAAGCATGTGACCCATGTTGGTGAATTCTTGCACAAATTAACGTGTTGACCCGTTCTGTTATGTGTCTTGTACTTTCGTGAGCGTGTTGCGCAACAAGGAGAGTTATGTCCAGTGTTGTACACAGCGAGGAGTCAGATGTCCAGTGCAACCAGGGAGCGTTTCCTTGCTGATTTTACGATTTGTGGACGTTGCTAAGAACTGGCCACTAACCACCAATATATGCCATTATATTTACAAGTGCCAACGCATGTAAATAGAAATGAATCCCCAAGCAAGCAGTTCATTTTTTACTTACAGAAAAGTACATTATACTTACGGCCACCTGTTTTTTTGCGAAAAGGTTTCAGGACTATTTGTACTCCAAAACACTAGAGCTCAGATCCACCTACACGATTCAATGATTTTAACTGTCACGCATTGCAAGTGACTGCCCGCGAATCGCGGACATTCAGCGTCGGAGTTACTAATTCTGATTGGCCCAGTCAGGTAAGGAACTGTCTCCCGGCAAAGACACGTGGTCAGTAACTACAAGGAAATCGGCACAAATACCATTAGCCCAGTCATATTAGGGGTTTCACCTCGGAATGAAAGATAATAAGCTGTAAATTGGTATAAGCCTTTGTTTTGTCGTTCTTAATGTTGTCTCAAAAGTCACCAATGTTATCGTGTCCGCGTCTTAAGATATTGAAGGTCAAAGGTCATAAAAATCGGTTTTTTTTCGAATATCTCACTTTTTATTGCTTAAATAAGATTTGCACTTATTATAAAAGTTGTAGAATATAAAATTCTATACAACTTCTGTTTGAACTTTTTTTTCATACGATCAACCGTTTCTGCGGTAGACCGCAAAGAGTGCGCCGCGCACAGTCATATATGGTCTAATGCAAGGTCAAGCGTGAGTTACGGTTATCAGTACGTTGGATAAAGTTAATTATTTACTAAAAAAGTATAATTATTAAACAATGCCCATTATTTATGTACTAATTATAAATTATTTATATTTAATTAAAATAAGTGACTTAATTATTTATATTTAACTATAGTATATTAATAATTCTGGAATGTATATTTTAGTTATATTTTAATTTAAAAAGCCAGTAAGGGAATATATTTTATACATATATTTATTTATCATTAAATATAGCTTATTATACATTTATTGAAATGTGAGTTCAAATATTAAAAGAATTTTTGTTGATTTTAATTATAATAAAATTGTAAATGGAAGCTAGTTATCTTCTTCTTCTTCGTCATCTTCTTCTTGTTGTCGCTCGAAAATGTTTAATTCATTGTCATCATCCTCATTATCGGTCATAGTCATCTCCAAACCTTCCAGAATTTCAGGATCGTATGCGCTTTCTTCATCGGGATTACTTGGATATAGTGAAGCGTTGAGGCAAGCTTGTCCATTGCATTGGCCACAAGCTAAAGAACATAGTAGCCCTGATTTTCTGCATCCACAGCGGGAACCACAACCGTTTTTGCAATTGCAAAATATTATATTTAGTATTTCGGCTGGTGCTGGAGGCAATAACGTTCTTATGGGCTCCAGGATTTCATTTTCAAGCATCCAGCCCCATTCTTGAGGTTCTAAGTCCTTCCCTAACCACGTTTGAATCTGGAAGTAGACACGATTTATATGTTGATGAGCTGCTACACTTGTTGGTGGAAGTGTTGACAATTGTACAGGTTTATTTAGTTTCGTTAATTTGATGAATTGCGTGTAGCGGAAATGATCAATGTTGTCCTCAGATTTTGGAGCATTATATAATGCCAACAAGATACGCAGTCCATTTTCAAATAATGTTTCTATGGGGGAGTTTTCTTGTTGGAATACTTCCACCAACTTATCCAAATTGGGAATTTTCTCCAATGCTCTAGTAACAGTTTTTTTTCCTTTTTTAAATAGCGCAGAAGTCGTGTCACAGCCACTAAATGCATGTAAAAATAGAATGTGTTTTAGTAAATAATTAACTTTATCCAACGTACTGATAACAGTAACTCACGCTTGACCTTGCATTAAACCATATATGACTGTGCGCGGCGCACTCTTTGCGGTCTACCGCAGAAACNAAAACTTTTAGAAGAGTATATTTGTGTCTTGACATTGCCTTTGCCAACTTTTTTAAAGAAAATATCCTGTTGATGTTATTGAGTACGTCCAATTAAAATAACAAGCAAATCAATATCTTCTCCTATGATGATGGCAGTCTTTTGATGTTCTGATAATGCAATAGCTGTCTCGATGATGAGAACATCAGCATCATATCTGGCTTGTTTTGTTGTAACTCACGCTTGACCTTGCATTAGACCATATATGACTGTGCGCGGCGCACTATTTGCGGTCTACCGCAGAAACGGTTGATCGTACGAAAAAAAAGTTCAAACAAAAGTTGTAGAGAATTTTATATTCTACAACTTTTATAATAAGTGCAAATCTTATTTAAGCAATAAAAAGCGAGATATTCGCGAAAAACCGATTTTTATGACCTTTGACCTTCAATATCTTAAGACGCGGACACGATAACATTGGTGACTTTTGAGACAACATTAAGAACGACAAAACAAAGGCTTATACCAATTTACAGCTTATTATCTTTCATTCCGAGGTTGACCCCTTTTTTTACCAAATATGACTGGGCTACATATAACTTTAAAGTATCACGTAAATCTTTTCGTAAAAAAACATGTGGCCCTAATGTTACTCCTAAATATCACTAAATTGTAACCTTCAATATATGAATCAGTGTGGGGCCGAGAGGTTAACCCTTTTGAAGCGCTTTTTAATGTATGGTTTCAAATGTTGTAAATAAGAGGTTTGCCTCGTGCGTACTGCGTTCGAGCTGACATCGCATATTTCTTTACCACGACCCAGAGCAGTAGCACGGTTTGAGAATCACTTACCCACAGACTGAGATTGGGCCCTGAACCTCGCAGTACAGTACTGGCGAGATGTGACGTACTCGATGGCCCCAAGGTCTATATCCTAGTCACTGTAAAATGAGCGCTGTATATCATCGCGAGTATGCGCGTTCACGTCTGACATGTTGCAGAACAGCTACTAAAATTATGGCCGTTGATGTGCAAGGATAAGCTAGCACCAACACAGACTGCTTTCCTTGGGTAATGCTGTTGGTTGCTGCTGACACACCAACCGTTTTATAATTGGTCCATTCTTGTGCCATGGATTTTTCGGTATCTTCCAAAGTGTTAGTTGTTTTATGAAATTCATAAGTACTTTCCGCACCATATATTTCCTATTTTGAAACTCCTGAGTTGGAAAATTAATGTGCAGGTTAAGAGGTTTAGGTCATGCTGCATTGTTCTTTCAGCCAATGTCAGTCATCCCGTCACGTTTTAATATGAACTTTGCCATGTGACAAATAAACACAGGCTATATATTTCACCAATCTTTAAAGTTAGCGTCTGATTCTGCAATATGATATATTTATTTGCGGATAATGCTTGTTGGGAGGGTATTTAAAAGTGCTGACTTTACCGTGAATATCCTATACACACATACGTCGAGTAGTCGCAGTGTTGCATCGTGGATGTACAGTAGTTAGTCGCTGTGCGGTTGGCAGGAGTGGAGGGTGCGGCAGGCGCGACGCGGCATAGTTGAACGCTGTTAACACCTGGCCGCGGTGAGTCAGCGCCGGAAGTGATGTCGCTCTGCATGAGGGGAGGTGTCCCCGACTTCCGGCACACTTCCCCCGTTTCACCCCTCACACTTGCTACGGCTTCTCGCCGCGGTCGATGCTTTCCCTCGCTGCCGGCCAGCAGGCTGGTTATGAATACTTCACACAGCGACTATATACCTGCCTCTAAAGCCGGCAGGGGCTGCGGTGGTGTAGTGGTTAGACTACTCGCCTCCCATCAAGGCGAACTGGGTTCGATTCCCGGCGGGGTCGCTTCCATGATTTTCGCATGTGGGAATCGTGCCGGACGATGCCGCTAGTTGGCGGGTTTTCCCGTGGATCTCCTGTTTCCACCGCCCTTGCATTCCGGCGCTGCTCCATACCTCGCTTCACCCTCATGTTAAGAACCTTCCAAATCTCTTCACTCACTCACTCTAAAGCCGGCTACACCTTCACCAATGTGTTTCAAAGGAGACCCTTCATGATCATTTCACGTAACGTTCTCGTGATGAAAAGCTTTTCAATGTCTAGCGTTTGTGTCATACGTGATACGGGACTCTGCACCACGTGATCTCGCTGGCCAATCACAATAAGGACGATGTATGTGTTATCTTTGCTTTTCAAGGTTTTTTTTCGCGATGTTGTCTACCCACGTGTTTAATAAACGTACCGCAAATAAAATTTAGAATAGGATAATTTTTTTAATTCGTAAATACACTCATTTACACAAAAAAAAGCGATCGCCCTGAAAGTGCCATAGCAGGGGCACGTAAGTGTGTATAGGCACAGGACACGATAGTATGTATACAGATAACATGAAAATATTGTACCACACCGAGCATATATTGCAGAGGACCAACACTTGCAGGATGCACTTAGTATGGTATTGAACCACCCGTAGCACGGAGACAGGTGGCGATACGGTCGGGTATGGAGGCATACAGACGTCGGATGTTCTCTTGAGGAAGATCCTGCCACAGCTGGCGCAACTGATCTCCAAATTTGTCGTCTAATAATCTGCCCTCAAACGTTCTCAATGGACGAGAGGTCTGAGGACCTTGCTAGCAAAAGAAGCATGTTGACATCATGAGGGCAGGCTAGTGATACCCGTGCTGTGCGAGGTCGGGCATTGCCCTGCTGGAAAATGGGGTTGTCAAGCTGCACCAGGAAGGGGAGCGCAGATGGCAGATGAGTTTCCGTCAGTGCTCCTTCAATCACCACCGGTGAGGTGCGGGAATCGTAGGAAATTGCACCCCACACTATGACAGCTCTCGTTTGGGCGGTGTGCCGCCCTACAATAAATCGTGGTTCCCGGTGCAGGCCAGGACGTCTCCAGACTCTATTTCGGCGGTCGTCTATATTCAGACAGAACCATGATTCGTCGCTGAACTCCACTCGTCGCCGATCCGCAAGACGCCAAGCTGCTAGATCCCGGCAGAAGGCCACGCGTGCTCGGCGATACTCATGTCGTAATGGTAGACGTCGTAAGAGAACCACAGATACTGCTCCGCTAGCCGCCTGTATATGGTACTGGTAGATACAGGTGTATCCCCAGCTGCCGTGACATGACCTTGGATGGTGTGCAGCAACGCCCGTGGAGTGCTTAAGCTTGTCACACGATGGAACGAACCTCCATGCTGGTGGTTCACCAGGGTAGACCCGAGCCTTCTCGACATGTGTGTGTGTGTGTGTGTACCCTCCTTTTCCATTGCGTCCAACACAGTCTCGCAAAGTAGGCAGAACGGTTCAAGTGGCGAGCAATGCGTCGAAACGTTCAACCTACCTCTCGGAGCCCTCGAAGATGCGGCCTCTCTCAAACTCATCCAGCTGGGAAAGGCTTGTCGAATGCGCCGTCGGGGTAAGGATTTTAAAGCTTAACAAACCTTCGTGCCATTCATAAATTGTGGTAATATTTTGAATTGACAAAATTTTACCCTCACAGACAACTTAGCATTTAAAGTATCTATAGTTTCTCGTCCATGTAATTCTTTCTTCAGTTTTTGTGAAGGATTTGTTTTTAAATCACTTTTTGAACTGCAAACCTGCTACAATGCATGCAAAAATCATGAGGTTAATTTTCTAAATTACCTATTATTGATACATTATGCGTACAAATAATAATAATACCGTAGACTAAAGATGGCGAAGACCGATATTGTTGGCTGCGTACAACCAATCTCCGTGTTCCAATATTGAAATGCTTTTCTGCCAACACGTCTAGTGAAAACAGCATGGTTTGGATTTTAGGTTAGAAGACTGATTTGTAAACAAATGCTTTGAGATATATGTATACTTCCTCTAACCAATTTGTAATGCAGTTTGATCAAATTCAAATTGGTAAAAGTATTTTATTCATATTATAATAGTGCTTGTCATTTACAAATTAAGATATAAACAAACGCGTTCATCACTGTTGACCATTTGGCTTTGGCAGTTGTGTATGATTGGGGTTGGGCAATGTTGGGTACATGCGCAGAAGACGAATAAGGGGTCTATCTCGTCCTTAGTCTATGAATAATACGATGCCAGATCTGTATTAAGTTAATTATACTTGGACTTACCGTCTCTTCTTTATTCCTCTTCCAACTGTTCGTCTGTGTCGTCATCGTTGTGTTGTCTTCCGTTTTTTCGTTTAATAATTCGTCCTGTAATTTTATTTTTTTGTTTTTCTATTATGTTACAAATCTGACGAAATTCCTTGTGGGATTTATTATACTGTTACAAGAATGCCTGATGGGGGTATCCAAGTTCGCGAGGGATGGAGTTCTTAAAAATAAAATAATAAATTCAATTATTATATTTATTTTCAGTGCTACAAACAGTCAAACATGTTATTTACCAGTCTGAGCGTCCTATTAACTCTTATTATTCTTATGGAGCACAATATTGAATTACTATCTCAATTTCAATTAAAGTCTTTATCAGAGTCTCTACCTTTTGCGAATGTCCCTTAAACTGCTCCAATTATTTTAAACACCTTTAGTTTAAATTGTCTATTTACATCGTCCCGAATGTCTTTTCACTCGTGCATCCAGTCCACCCACAGTCCCTCAGATCAATCCCACTCTTCATTGCACACGAGCTCGCCGACGCTCTCTCGCAGATCGCTGCAGTCGTCCCTCGCCGCTCCGGAAACGCCTAACTGTGACACACGAGACGCCATACTCTCGGCTCTTAATCACTCTCCCCTCAGGGGCCCGCATGTGGTATTTACATTTGAGGTAGGTGCCGTCTAGAACGTTCTCTGCAATCCAAGATGTTTTGGGAAAAGTAGTGGTGGTGATAACGCCATCCCTGCGTGGTATGACGTTCTCAGGGTCAGCGAGGCGCAAGATGCGATAAATTAATCGATGTGTGCTGCAGCGTCGTTATGATAGGCCGCTCGATATCATATAACTGCTGTCCTTCACTTTGCACTCGCTCACGCGGAATGCGAAGCGCGCGAGCGCCTAACAATAAGTTTTATTTATATTTTTCGACTACATCCACTCTTGGCTCTTTTTTCGTGTTTGTTTCATGTCTCAGACTCGGTTTACTCTGACGACATAGTGTAGCAATGAAGTATGTTTTTTTTTAAACACCTTATCTTCCAAGAAACTGTCGAGATATCTCGAGGGAGTGAGTGAGTAAGTGAAGATATATGGGCGGCTGTTAACAGCGAGGCCTTGAGAGCCGACGAGGGTGATTGAGATGGGTATGGAGCGGCGCCGGAACGAAAGGACGGGGAAAACGAGAGATCCCCGAGAAAACCCGCTGACCAGTGGCATTGTCCGTCACGATTCCCACGTGCAACAATCCGGGAGTGCCGCGGCTGGGTATCTAACGTGGTCCGCCTTGGTGGAAGGCGAGCAGGCTAACCGCTCAGCCACCGCGGCGCCGATATCTCGAGTGCTCAGAGTGTAATGAAGATCACTTGCCGCGCAACATGTCCTGTGCGGGACAGAGTGTTGAAGGTCGATGGGGTTAGCAATGTCGAGAAACTGGGGCATGTTTGTGAGAGACGTAGCTAATAAGGAATATTTGTTGTGGAGGCGAGGACCCTCGCGAGCTACTATAGAAGGGGATGACACAGGCAGGCGGGCGGCAGCGAGTCTCCCCTACAGTGAAGGGTGCAAGACACTCGGTGAACACACCCCCCGGCGCCCGCCTGCGTAATCTGTCCTCTGTGATCGCGCAGCTGCGACACTCCCCGCGGCTCTGTCGCACTCATTTGAGTAATGAATCACTCCGCGAGCAGACAGACACTGCACTCCTCCCTCCCTGATTGGCTGCACCAGCACCAGCCTGGCTGACACCGCCACTGCTTCAAGTGGCGTCGACCCTCGCTACTTTCCGTCAAAACACGGCACTGCGTGTTTCCTGTGTAGTCTCACTGACCGACTGTGCACCTTGTTATGAACTCGCTGTTGTAATATTAGCGTCTTTATAAAAGTTTCGCGTGTTAGTTGTTTTGAATTAATTAAATGAAATGAATAAAGTTTAAAAAAAGTCTTAACAATGGAAGGATTCCAAGGTCGGAGGACTAAAAAAAAAAAAACAGGCGCAAAATGGCCCGAGGAAAGAAAAAAAGAAAAACCGTAAAAGGATGAAATAATGTTGGAAGAAAAAAAAGAACAAATAAGGAATTGAAATTGCCATGTAGTCCCCAGATGGCCTAACAGAAATAAAAATAAAGTTATGAGATGTTTGCATGATTCTTGCAATGTGGGTGATTCCCTGTACTATTATAATGGACATACGCCCAGGGTCATGCTTAGTAGTTGGTGAGGGNATCTTGCAATGTGGGTGATTCCCTGTACTATTATAATGGACATACGCCCAGGGTCATGCTTAGTAGTTGGTGAGGGGGAGGGGAACTTGCCCCTTACGATTCACTGAAAGGGGGCGAAATCGTGTACAAGGAGGGAAAATTGAGAGAACATGCAAGGGAAAGTAAATATAAGAGAATATGTAATTACTTGTAGTTATCATTAATTATATATAAATACTTTGTTGTTGAAATTGTGTTAATTAAATAATATTATGCGTATAGTTATTAAAATAATATATTATTATGGGGTTGGATAAGAAAGAAGCACAATTTTATATTTTCACCCTCCGCAATTTGTATGTTGTGCACAGCCCTGCATACGCCACTGCAACACTTTNGAAGCACAATTTTATATTTTCACCCTCCGCAATTTGTATGTTGTGCACAGCCCTGCATACGCCACTGCAACACTTTTTTATAGTCGCAAAAACTTTCAATATAAAAATAATAGAGAAACGAGCCAGAGTTAGCAATAGTTTATAAATACGTGACATGTGCTGGGAATTGCTTGTAGGTTACATATTTGTTGTGTTGCGTCGTTTTCCCTGTGAAATTTTGACTATACTCCTCCTTGTAAACATGCACGTTATTATTTGTCGACAACAGCTAACTCTGGCTCGTTTATANAAATTTTGACTATACTCCTCCTTGTAAACATGCACGTTATTATTTGTCGACAACAGCTAACTCTGGCTCGTTTATATTCTTATTTTATTAATCGCCTGTGTAGTTGGCCGCACGAAGTAATCACTTGCTTTCTTCTCGGTTGTTTCAAGTCGGAAAAATAACATTTTAAGGAATTTTGGGAAGGTGTTGCACTCTTGCACTTCTGCAGATGCTCGGAAATTTAAAGGAATNAAAATAACATTTTAAGGAATTTTGGGAAGGTGTTGCACTCTTGCACTTCTGCAGATGCTCGGAAATTTAAAGGAATGTGGAGTTAATACACGGAAATGCAATCCGTAATGACGAAAAATTGACGTGAACTCTTTAAATACCGAGCACAAATAGTCTCCATATTTTCCTACGGCTTCGCGTTCCGGGAGCGAACAATACCGAGTTTACACGAAGCTTTCTTCACCAAAGTAACCAGAAAATTATCTTCCCTGCGTCATTCAGGGTGTCAGCGCCACATAGACATATTGTGATGTACTTGCTCCTACCAAAATAAACTTTATGTTTTAATTACCACTAGCTCCTTCNAAAATAACATTTTAAGGAATTTTGGGAAGGTGTTGCACTCTTGCACTTCTGCAGATGCTCGGAAATTTAAAGGAATATAGAGTTAATACACGGAAATGCAATCCGTAATGACGAAAAATTGACGTGAACTCTTTAAATACCGAGCACAAATAGTCTCCATATTTTCCTACGGCTTCGCGTTCCGGGGGCGAACAATACCGAGTTTACACGAAGCTTTCTTCACCAAAGTAACCAGAAAATTATCTTCCCTGCGTCATTCAGGGTGTCAACGCCACATAGACATATTGTGATGTACTTGCTCCTACCAAAATAAACTTTATGTTTTAATTACCACTAGCTCCTTCCAATAAATAGTATTTACAAGACTAAGCAGTAAAAATACAAATGGGATTTGGCATTAAGCGTTCATAAATAAGCTTATTTTAGTGGGGGAAAAAAAAGCTACGGATTTAAGAGAGAAATAAATGCCATAGCTGTCATCAAAAGGAATTTTATGCTTCTGTTGTCAGATTTAAATAAATGAATTGTGTAAGTCAACGTTCCGCTTAGCCCACTTTACGACAGACTGTTAAACAACATGTGAACATATCTTGTTATATTTAGACTCTAGTGAGATTGGAGAGATTTGGGTGGCACTTAACATCGAGGTATTGAGAGCCGATGAGGGTGAAGCGAGGTGAGTATGGAGCAGCACCGGAATGCAAGGGTGGGGGAAATGGGAGATTCCCGAGAAAATCCGCCGACCAGCGTGATCATCCGGCAAGATTCCCACATGCGGAATTCCGGGAGTGACCCCGCTGGAAATCGAGCCCGGTTCACCTAGGCGTGAGGNTTACTACTACACCGACGCGGCCCCATCTAGTGATAAGAACAAAGTTTATTATTTACGTAGTTTCTAGCACAATGCAAATCGGAAGATTTTACATAATATTTATTTTATGAAAATTGCAGTTGTCCCATTTACTTACTTACAAAACGGAAAACATCAGGTACATACGTGACACCAGTGCACCCTGGCAGCGGAAATTTTTAGTTGCTAAACTAAAGCATTGAGCTTTCCAACATGAGTAGAATAAACCTTAAGGCTCCCGCCTACCTGGAGCTTTTTTTTCCCCGCATTTGAGACCGAGAAGTGCGGGAGCGATAAGGGCGACACTGTCACGCACATCAAGTGCCCCATCGCCGCTAAACGCAAGGCTCTGAACTGACGTGCAGTTTTCTCGTCGCACTGCGTGTACGTATGGGACTTTCAGGGGTGACCCTCATTGTTTTATTGATTTAAACTCTGTAGGAAGGTTCGATGCATGGCCCTTGAGTACTTTAGTATAGATCTGACGCGTATATTTTGAGATAGAGCGCTTTGAAAAAGCAGTTTTTAGCCATTTTGGAGTTTTCTGTAATGGTGTTTCTAATATACGTAACGTCTTGAAAGTACTCTACAGCCCTCGTCTGAAGTATGTGTTTTTTTCGTAGATCAGCACATTGGACGTACGTCCAATAGTTTCGTGGAAAATCGTGTATTTAAAACACCCCGCAACGCAGTTCCAGCGCTTGAACGGGGGAGACACCGCTGTATCCATGGAAACAGCTGTAAACAGGACTGCCTTCTGAACTGTCAAAAAAAACTGCTGTCGTTCGTGAGAGGCGGCGAAAAATGTTATTTGGCAAACTATTTAGCAGTTTGCTTGCCAACCTGAGCATAGGTAATATAACTGTGCAGGACACGTCGTCCCATGTCGCAGGCGGTGGACTTGTGTACACGCGCGTGTTCTGTAGCCGCGGTGCGAGGAGCCGCAGAGGAACTTAGGTCGTAAAGCGCCGAGCCCAGGGGAGAGAAATACGACACGGGCTACCTCGTAAAACTGAGTTCGCCACATGAAGAGAATGACGGCAGGGCGGCAGCTAGACGCTCGTTTATTCTCAGCTGCCGCACTACAAACTACCAGAGACCTGCCAAAGACACAGGGAAGTAGAGTTGGACGAACCTTTCGCATCACCAGCGCCAACAGGAGTACACGCTGAGCGGGAACCAGTGACGGTGAAATACTAGTCGCTCAATACCAGTTACCAAGCCGCTACCAACCTTAGCCTAAAAATTACCTAGACCGATTTTCGTCTTCTGTGCATGTGCCCAACATTGACCTATCCCCACACCAAAACAACTTGTCAAAGTCACACGGTTAACAATGATGAATGTGTTTGATTATATCATAATTTTCAAAAGGCAATCCCTTTCACATGAATAAACTACTGCTACGTTTGAATGTAAACTTCAATCCTATTCACGTTGTTTATGATTGTCGTGTTGGCAACCAATCAGTTCAATTTTAGGACACGGAGCTTGGTTCTGCGCAGCTAGTGAGATCGCTATAGGCCTACTCCATATTCACTCTACAATTAAACCAGTGAATGAATCCACCGTGAAAATCAGTAAGCTACTACTACGTAATTTACATTGAGAATTCCGCATACGGGGTACATTATGACCTGTAACCTGACGTGATTATTAAAGGAGACACACCCTTAAAACCTGGGAATTCATATAACTTACTTGCAAAATGTCAGATACAGCGCGATATAAACCCACAAATTTGTGAATAGCGTTAGACTGATTTGATATCTGCCACATCTGTGAACATTTGGAGGGTAATCACATTGCCCGCCATCAAGGAAATTAGGGGGTGCAATGTTATCATTCACCAACATTTTGTTACCTTTCGGTGTTTATCGATTTTTATGACGTAATAATCACGTGTACATATTGTAGATATCAAATCAGGCTAACCTAGTCACGAATTTGTTTAATCACCGCAGTTTCTGACATTTTGCAAGTAATTATTTTTTAATTCCCAGTTTTCAAGGTCTCATTCAATAATCATATTTGGTTAAACGTCGTGTTGTGTTTTTCTACTAAATTTTTCATAACGAATTTATCAGAGTTTGTTCCTAGAGTGCAAGATAATCCTGCATAATTTACTCGGTAGTTCACATAGGAAATGAGGTGAGGAAAACAGAACAAACAACAAGACAACAAGATGAGCGAAGAACGAAGACAGTACGTATAAATACACTCATGAGTAGTTGAATTAGACACTCGTGCCGTGGTGGCGAAACGGCGCTGTTTTCACCCCGTCGAATCCCAGCGACGCATGACTGGGATGTCGTCAGACCTTATACTAACCGCCTGAGTAACAGTCGAGCACAGAATGGGGAAGAAACAAGATATCAGCGCATTTGATCGGGACCAGATCGTTGGGATTTGGGATTTACACGGGCCACCTTGTCAAGAGTGTACTGCGAGTTCATGGATTCGGGTAACACTACCGCTACCAGGGAAAAACAGCCGTGGCGTATAACGTATCGGTAAGAAAGGTTTCCGTCTGGTAGTTCGGTTGGTAAGAGTGTGCCCTGTGAGTAGCCATACCATCCAGAACCATCCCCTCGCTGTGGGGTACAGTAGCCGCAGCTCCACTAGGGTACCTCTGTTCGGCACCGCAAGCTACAAGGCTCAGCGACTAGCGTGGGTGCGGGAATACCGCCATTGGACCCTCGTTGAAAGGGAAAAGGTCGCCCTTGGTACTCGCCTAACACATGTGTTGCCAAGCACATGAANATACCGCCATTGGACCCTCGTTGAAAGGGAAAAGGTCGCCCTTGGTACTCGCCTAACACATGTGTTGCCAAGCACATGAAGCTATGAATCCGTCGTGTCAGCAAGCTACAGTTGAGGCCGGTGGCGGTGGTATCCTCGTACGGGGACTGTTTGCTTGGGCTGAGACACATGCCATCGTCCCTTACCAGCGAACAATAGAAGAACCTGCTGACGTGCGTCCATTTCTGCGCATACAGCACCATGCAGTAGACCTGTACCTTCAGCAAGATACTGCACTGGCCCACCGCTCGCGAAGTGACTGAGTGGTTGGAGGAACACTCCACGGACTTGAGGTTGCTCGCCTGGCCCCAGAGGTCACCTGACCTCAGTCTTGTTGAAAACATCTGGGATGCTGTAGAGAAGGATGTGCGCGCCGGGAATCCTGCTCCGACTTATGTCNCCTCAGTCTTGTTGAAAACATCTGGGATGCTGTAGAGAAGGATGTGCGCGCCGGGAATCCTGCTCCGACTTATGTCCGTGCATTGTGGGGGTTTGTAGAGAGGCTATGAGTCACACTAAGAGAAAAGTTTGTTCCAGCCAACATAATACTTGTAGGCCTATTTATAGAGCCAACAATATATTTATCTGCCCCAACAAAAGACTTTGTGAAGAAAAGAACATTTGAAAAGTAACAAAATTTGTTTTGTTCATCTAACAAAATACACGCTCGAATAAAAGAGACCTCTGTTGTGTTGCACCAAAAGAAATTACGACTGTCAACAGACATCTTTATAAATATTCTAATAAAACAAGTTCAACGGGAATCTTAAAAGTAAAGCTGTAAAACTTGATGTATTGTAAAACTTGAAATATTTATTTACACACGTCTGATATTCGAAATGTATATATTTAAAAACATTCCAGTTTCATTAGTAGTTACTATTAAAACACATTAGTTGTTCAGTGCAGAACTTAATAAGAATAATTTATTAGACCACATATATACATAACCACAGATAAAGTAGTACACATCAGTCTAAACAGATGGCAGTATATGTAGTGAGTGAATACATATTTATTTTGATATTATTACAATAGTAACTTTAGCTGAGGCTGCTAGCGCGTAGCGCTAGGACGCAAACGATGTAAGTTCGAATCTCGTCAGGGCTTTCCATTTTTATATAATCCGAAACTGTTTAATGGCAAAACAAATATTTAGTTGCCACTTCCGGTGCCTCATGGAGTCCATGCTACGCCACATTACCGCCGCCATCAGGGCGAAAAGGGGCGCTACAGACACTAGACAGGTATCTCTAATTCAACTTTTCATGGGTGTATACGCAAATAATTGCAGTCGTCAAAGAAGACAGCGTAGATCAACTCAGTAGCCGTCCCTTGATGATATAGGAGCGACGTTGCGGCAACTGACGTGTTTCGCCTATAGTCTTGACGCACACGTTCGCATTGATTGTAATGCAATTTGATCAGTAAATCCCTTCCTCGCACGTGGATCTGATGAGGGGAGTGTAAAAAGTCATGAGATATGACGTTTTCGGTTCCTGTTAAAATCCTGCTTCATAACAAAAAAAATATTTTTGAGCTTTTTTATACGCAGTAAAACGCCCGTATGATTTTTTTTCTGTGATTTTACTACATAAACCACAAATACAAAAAAAAAAAATGATGTAAATTTACGAAATCCGTTTGGTGCGAAAATCGAGTAGGCCTATCCATAATTTTAAGATTATTTACTTGATAATTTTACTTTTCCATAATTTGTCGGGAATCGTTTGAACAGTGTGGCAATTTTTTCAGGGCGGTAGATGCTTGCGTTGAGGTTGATTTTACTCAGGTTGGGAAACTCAATGCTTTTAGTTTGGCAACAAAATATTTTCGACACCAGGGTGTACTGGTGTGGCATGTGTTTTGGGTTTTTCCCTTTTTGTAAGCAAGTAAATGGGACGATTACAATTTGCATAAAATAAATATTGATTGTGGAAACTCTTCCGATTTGCATTTTATTAGAACGTGCGGAAAGAAAAAAACTCTGTACTTCGCTTTACAGTGGAAAATAACGAAATAGATTCACGCGTCATTTAATATTCTATTGTAAACGTTATTTAGCGAAATGTTCGCTTACACAATTTCTTTATGTGACAACTGAATCTTAAAAAAAAAAAAGTGAAATGGTTAACAATATAATATTTAGGGATTTCCTGCGCAGTTATCTTACGGAAAAAAGGAAAAGAAGAAAAGTATAAATTGCCTTTTAATGAAGACTACATTATTTTTATAATTGGGTTCGAAACGTTTTCTCGTTGAAATAGACTTCCTTATTGATGCTCACTGCCAAACACAGTAGTATTTTTACTGTTTGCTCTTGTAAACACCATCGGAGAACATGAATAATAATTACGAAATTAAGTTATTACTTAAAATTTTGGCTGGGGAAAATATATACCACAATTCCAGCCAAACACGAACTTTAATACAAAAATAAATAAAATTTCTCAATTTACCGAGAGCCGCGGTGGCTGAGCGGTTAGATTGCTCGCCTCCCACCACGGCGAACCGGGTTCAATCCCTGGCCGGGTCACTCCGGATTTTCGCAAGTGGGAATCGTGGGGGACGATGCCGCTGGTCGGCGGATTTTCTCGGGGATCTCCCGTTTTTCCCGCCCTTGCATTCCGGCGCCTCTCCATTTTCACCTCATTTCACCCTCATCGACTCTCAAGACCTCGAGGTTAAGAACCGCCCAAATATCTCAACTCAACTCCATTTACCGCCAGCTTAAAAGTGACCTCTTTGGAACAGAAGCGTACCTTGCGGTGGAAATGTTCCCTATGCCAAACTCTCCCATAATAAAACTCGTTTTGTTCCCAACCAGAATGGAATTAACATTATTGGCTATTGACGGTAAAGGTAGCACTTTTTAAGGCCCTGCTAATTTTTTTCCTTCAGCCAATTTCTATCTTTCCGCCAAATTTTTATATAAACGTTGTCGTGTGACTAATAAACACAGTGCATAGGTCTCACTACTATCAAAAATCACCATCTGAGGTTGCAACATAGTATATTTACTTGTGGTTAATGACTTTTGGGAGGGCCTTAAAAAGTGCTCACATTACCGTGAATAGCCTATGCTTGTGTGGAAGATCATTATATGCAGTGGGAAAACGAGCAGCCAAGTTGGCAACGTATGTTTTAAGGGGAATAATGGTTGGGGAGGGATGGGGGTGGGGGGATGTGAAGTATATCGAGCCGCGTGAAGGAAGCACAGACCTTGCTCCAACTTCCGCCCTAGCAGGCGCCGCCATTGTCGTGCGTAATTACGCAATCCTCCCCCTTGTTCCCTCACACTGGGGATTAGCTCGGAATTTAATGTCTCCCGAAAGTTAGATAACGCTCTAATGGTTCACTCGCGCCTGCCCGGGCTCGTTTAGCACAACAATTGCGTAGAGAGCCTTTCTCATACACTTACTGTCAGCTCTATGTACCGGCAATTGACACATTAAGCAAATTCATCCCTACTTTACTACACAGCCACGCTATCAGTGTTGATAGCNTCTCATACACTTACTGTCAGCCCTATGTACCGGCAATTGACACATTAAGCAAATTCATCCCTACTTTACTACACAGCCACGCTATCAGTGTTGATAGCAGATCTTTGTAAACTGTTTACAGCAGATCATTAGATATTTGGATGCAAACTCTTCCTTTGTGATATTTGGCCGAGAAAAGTTTTTAATTTGTTCTTTTTTATGTTTAAAAACACCTCTGTCTTGCAAACTAAAATTGCCGTACTCATAAATGTACAGTTTCCTCATTAAGAAATACCCATTATTTATATTTATCGAGTATTTAGATATTGAGGAATTAATTCAGAACTCACTTCCTTAAAATATGTGGAAATTACATGGTCTAGAATCTCAAGATAGCGACACTTGGTTCCCTTATTGCAGGAAAACTTAACACACTCCTGCCATCGTGACATGTAGTAGTTGGTGCTGTAGCTGCAATAGTGTGCTGTCTGCACCATGCTCACACTTGAGCTCCGAACTGGACGTTTCAAGCTTGTTATGGTCATTTGAAAACTTTGAGGTCGGCACACATCTACAGATATTTAACACAAATCATAGGCAATTCGCCTATATCTACCACTATCCTGTGCTCTGTTCCACAAAACTACGAGACCAATAATTTACAAGTTACAAGTACAAAAAATATCGCGATGCCTGATGGAGGATGCAGGAACAACAGGCCGCCTACAGCAGACAACACATTAAACAACATGGCTGCCATTGGTGAAAAAGGTGGATTCTGAGGGAGAAAAGAAACATTTCGAGGGAAAAAACAATATGGCCGCTAGTGATGTGGAATGACAGAGCGTGAGGTTTTCATCGTGACTTCATCCAAGATGGCGGGCGCTAGTTCTGAATCCCTGCCAGGATGCCAGGTGCCTGTAGACATACATTTCCATACTACTAGGGGTCACCGCTGAAATTCCCATAGATACACGCAGTGCGACGAGAACATTGCGCGCCAGTTGAGTTCCCGCGCTTCTTGGCCTCAAACGCGGAAAAATGTGCTAGGTAGGCGGGTGCCTTAATTATTTTCATTGCTAGTTTTACCAATGACAAAAACATTGGTATTGTCTACTTGTCTGACCCCTCAATATTTCTCGCAGCCTTTGCGTTCCAGACACTAGGGACAACTGTGCAAACGGGGTCCCTTTGAAAAATGACACTACTCATACCTAGGGATAGGGAAATTTCGCGTTTTGAACGACCTGCAGGCTCGACTCCATTTCTCTGTGTATTTTCGAGCCTCATCTTTCTCTTCATTGGCTACTGCCCCAGTGTGTCGTCAGGCCAGGTGACAAGGGATTCGGTGCTCGTTTCCGCACAGGTTTGTTACTGGCTCAGAGTTCACCTGGGCGTTTCAACGGATAGCCTCCGAAGCATGAGACAGGCGATATACGTCCTTCCTTCCCTTCAGGTTTTTTTTTTAATACGTAACCTTTATAATTTTTTCTTTAAGCAGAGAAAAACAACCGCCAGGTGGTGGTGAACAACTCTAAGTAAGTGTGACGTATAAAATAGAACCTGAAGAATTTTTTTTTCTTTCAAACTTTATATAATTTAGCGATGCTACAAAAACTGTTATCTATAACCAACAAGGTTATCACACACAGCTTTAAATTGTTAAAAATCTTTAACATTTTTTTTAACGATTATCTCAAAAACCCACTAAAACAATTAAAACACACAATTATAAAGATACATATCTTTCTAACTTCTTACGTCACTCCTCCCCCATAGCTATTTCAAACGGAGGAAAAATCCCCCTAAATGTCTTTCCCAAAAGCCAGGTTTTCTCTGTCTTCCCTAAGCCCCGAAAATGTGGGGTCTCCTTTTTTCTTTCGGACCCCGAGATTCACGAAAATGTGCAGAAAATTCGAACTCACCGCACCCCCGGTATTTAGGTGGTACGCTTAATTATCATAATTAGGTATGGGATAATTTCACGACTCCGTTTGAGGGCAAGCNCCCCGGTATTTAGGTGGTACGCTTAATTATCATAATTAGGTATGGGATAATTTCACGACTCCGTTTGAGGGCAAGCTGTAGGCCTACTTCAGACACATGTAAATTTCAGCTACTCCTGTGATTGGGTAATTCTTTATTATACAGGCCCTGGATGACTCTGAGCTATTACAAACCTACAAGTGAACGAGAACGGAATCACATGGCAACATGTCTGGGGTGGAAATGGATACGCACTGGAGCAGCTACCTAATGGAGAAGTAGCTGTGGCTCGAGTGTACAAAGGGCTGCGGAGTCTAGTCTTAGGCTCACTGAGCCAGCGGAATTATTCCATCCATAGTCCTGTTACATGCCGACTGCCGCACGGGGCACAGGCACAATGAGCAGACTCAGCTCTGTGGTGGATGACCCACCTCGATCCTCCCCAACCACCAGGCAGACCCGCTCGCTGTCCCGCCGCCAGGCAGCCGGGAATAACAAGTGATTTAAATGTATTGTGAGATGTTCGGTCGAAAGAATTTTGTTTGTAGTTATTGTAAATAAAATTAGAAAATTATAATTATCTCTTTTATTTAATTAATACCTCTCTCCCTTAACGGACCTGGTTTAGCCCACTGACTTTGAGAAAATTGTAACAGTCCTAACAAATGATGTATTTGGCTCTTGGGAAATCCCTCAGTAGTAGGAAAAGGGAAGCCTGTGGCGTGGCCACGGGGCGGGGCCGCTGGGCGGGGGACGAGTGGCTGGGGACGAGTGGCGGCCATCTTGGGTGACATCATTTTCCCCTCAAAATTTCCCTTTTTTCCCTCAAAAACTGCAAAAATTACCCAAATTTCCTTCAAAATGTCCTAAATATCCCTTAAAATTTCCCGAAATTCCCTAAAAAACTATACCTTGCACAATTCGGCTGACATTTTCTCAATCCGGATGAATCAGGCTGAAAATTGTGCAATGTCAGCCAGAATGTGTAATCAGGTACGCGAGGATCTCGAAAGGATCTCGTCTCTGATTGGCTGCACGAGGCTCTCGAGAGGGTCGCGTCTCGATTGGCTACGCGAGGCTCTCGAAATGCAAGTCCTTGCCACGACGCCTCCGACAGGTCGGCGTCCATTTTGGTCGACGTCCATTTCTGACGGCGGCTATTTTGTCAGTCAGTACCGATTATGGCAATTTTTTTGCAAGTCCTGTCCACACACACATTCCCTCGCCCCTGCAAGTCCCTGCCACGACGCTCCGACTGGTCGGCAGCCATTTTGTCAGTCAGTACCGATGATGGCCATTTTTTCCCTGACAGTCTTTTCCCCGACTGCTTAAAAATTCTAATAACATCTAATTCCTTCCCACTATATCTTATACTTAACGCTCTTGCATTCCAAGCGAGGATTTTCTCCGGGTCATCCCAAATTCGAATACCTTGTTCATGCTCTTACATTCCGACCATCCTGCTCAGTCATTCCAGCAGCATCCATCTTGATTCCTACTTCATGCTCTTGCATTCTAAGCAGAGAGTTTTCTCCGAGTCTTCCCAAATTCGAATANCATCCATCTTGATTCCTACTTCATGCTCTTGCATTCTAAGCAGAGAGTTTTCTCCGAGTCTTCCCAAATTCGAATACCTTGTTCCAAGCGAGGGGTTTTCTCCTAATACTTCTAAAGTAGATTACCATCTAATTCCTTCCTACTAGATCTCGTACTTCATGCTCTTGCATTCCAAGCGAGGGGCTATCTCAGTCTTCCCAAAATCGAATACCTTATTTATTTTGGTTGGCGGCCATTTCGTCAGTCAGTACCGATGGTGGCAATTTTTTCCCTGCCAGTCCCTGACACGATGCTCCACACATCCTCTCGCCCCTGCAAGTCCCTGCCACGACGCTCCGACTGGTCGGCAGCCATTTTGTCAGTCAGTACCGATGATGGCCATTTTTTCCCTGACAGTCTTTTCCCCGACTGCTTAAAAATTCTAATAACATCTAATTCCTTCCCACTATATCTTATACTTAACGCTCTTGCATTCCAAGCGAGGATTTTCTCCGGGTCATCCCAAATTCGAATACCTTGTTCATGCTCTTACATTCCGACCATCCTGCTCAGTCATTCCAGCAGCATCCATCTTGATTCCTACTTCATGCTCTTGCATTCTAAGCAGAGAGTTTTCTCCGAGTCTTCCCAAATTCGAATACCTTGTTCCAAGCGAGGGGTTTTCTCCTAATACTTCTAAAGTAGATTACCATCTAATTCCTTCCTACTAGATCTCGTACTTCATGCTCTTGCATTCCAAGCGAGGGGCTATCTCAGTCTTCCCAAAATCGAATACCTTATTTATTTTGGTTGGCGGCCATTTCGTCAGTCAGTACCGATGGTGGCAATTTTTTCCCTGCCAGTCCCTGACACGATGCTCCACACATCCTCTCGCCCCTGCAAGTCCCTGCCACGACGCCTCAACTGGTCGGCAGCCATTTTGCCAGCCAGTACCGATGGCAGCTATTTTGTCAGTCAGTACCGATTGTGGCCATTTTCTCAGCCAGTACCGACCATCCTGCTCAGCCATTCCTGTCATCTATCTTGGTCCCTACTTCATGCTCTAGCATTCCAAGGGAGAGAGTTTTTCTCAGTTTCTTCCCAAGATTGGCTATGCAAGGCTCTCGAAAGGGCTCGGACCCGATTGGTTACGCGAGGCTATCATTGCGTACGTATAAGCATAGTTGGTTATAAGTTCCGAACCCTCATCGGCTCTTAAGACTTCGCTGTTAAGAGCTGCCTAAATCTCTTCACTTTTAATTTGTAAAATGCAAAAATCTACGAAGTCTATTTGTTTTGCATTTAAGCATTACACTGCAATACAACGGCAAGGAAGCATGCACATCTGCACGTATGCTGTTAACGTGCAGTGATATTTTCAAAGGTTTATTTTTAAATTGTTCACTTTACCGCGAACAGCCGTTAGTTATGGCCAGCGATTTTTTTCCCCTTCAAATGTTTATTCCAAAAAGAGGTAACTTTATAGTGAACATGCCATATCAATTTTCCTTCAATGTCGGGACTGTGGTGTCGTGTTATCGTGACACTCCAAAATGACGAGGGAAGTCGGAGCTCCTGTACGGGAACAAGTAAAGTGAACACGAGCTGTCAACCATATATAGAGAGCGGTGCGGTTTTTGCACTCGAGGGGAGTTTTTTTGTGCTCTGACAGAGAGCTTATCTTTTTCAATTCATAACAGCATCCCCTATANAAACGGAGGAAAAATCCCCCTAAATGTCTTTCCCAAAAGCCAGGTTTTCTCTGTCTTCCCTAAGCCCCGAAAATGTCCTTTTATACTTAATTCCTGAATTCTAGAAGCACTGGTTCCTTCGATCTCTTCTTATTGGTCAGTTCAAACCGCCGCCATGCCCTGGTGGCCGAAAGTCATTTGCTGTAGCGAGTGTAGGAGGGGTATGAGAGGAAGGGGGCTATCGCCGCGCCACATACCGTCCCCTCGTATCAGTTCTTGTCCGACCTGCTCTGCAAGTAGACGCGACCCTCGCTGCTACCAGGTATACCCTTTTTCCCCACAACAAAAATAGAGAAAACCCAAAATAAATAAATAAAGACTTACCACACCTCCTTACTTGTAATATAATAATAAGATTAGAAAGCTAAGTAAAAACCTTACCCAACACAGTAATATTAAAGCCATAGCCTCTTCTTTTTATTTTTTATTGCAATTGAACTTAATAACTGTAATCATAAATTAACTTTAAATTTAATAATAACAGAAGCCAGTGTTTGATTGGTATGGCTAACATAATAGAAAATTAGTTTAGATTAAAAAAAAAAAAGGTATAATAATTTTCGGCGAACATTCTTGAAGGTTGAAAATGTGTATAGGAAAATGTGACACCCGTCACAGCGCGCCTAATAAACTGTCATCAAATTGCAACCATGAGTGTGCGAGAAGGTAATTCGGGTAGTACACAACCGTGCTTTTAAAAAATTGTTAAAGATTTTTGATCACCTTTTTTGAAAATTAAAATGTTTGCCTTTTCCTGCGAAAATCTCCGTTACACCCGAAAAGTCTCCTTTTTTCTTTCGAACTCACCGCACTCCCGGTATTTAGGTGGTACGCTTAATTATCATAATTAGGTATGGGATAATTTCACGACTCCGTTTGAGGGCAAGCNTAACCGAGTTAACCCAGTCAACTCTGCCAGGTTACTTTTTATGAACGCCCGTAGGCTGCTACGAAGCGAGGTTCACCCAGCATGACACCTGGGCCCTGTTCCACGTCACTACAAGACTAATAATTTACTAGTTACAAGTTACACGTACAGATAAATACAGTATATATAATAATATACTGTTACACAAAGCAGGCGAGTACACTTGTAGATTTTGATAATAATTTACGAGTGAATTCAGTCATCGTACTACTAAGTTGAGGTTAAGCCAAGATATAACGAGAGGTGAAACTGGAAAATAGTTTAGGACTAATGTCANTTTTAAACTGGTTTACAGCCGATTGAACACTTTCCAAATCAACGTATGAAAAAAAAAAAATCCCCGCTGATTGAATCTACTATAACGCGAACACCGACTGAAATACCTACCGCCGTGTTGGCAGCGAATTTCAGAAATTATTTCTGTCGTAACGTCGTATTAAAATACACAGCGTGGAGCGTGAATGCAGTTTTGTCCATTTATGGTTACTTCCAACTTTTCTGAAGCACTGCTGATGTCCTACTTTCAGGCTATTCTTCCGCCTCGTGCAAACAAGGCTTAACTAAATCTCGAAAATTACACCAAAGGGACAACGCACCACATTTGTGAGCACTCGGTTTAATAATTTTTTGCATGATGACTATTTCTTACTATGGACATTACCAACACACATATTTGCTCAAGCTATGTTAACAGACGTATAAAACCCGGTGTGGCACATAACGTATCTGGTTCCCACCATTTCAAAATCCTGAATTGCTTTAGAGCTTTCATTAACAACCTGGTTAAACCTGGTGATCAAGTAAACCTGGTCACGTAACCGAGTTAACCCAGTCAACTCTGCCAGGTTACTTTTTATGAACGCCCGTAGGCTGCTACGAAGCGAGGTTCACNTAACCGAGTTAACCCAGTCAACTCTGCCAGGTTACTTTTTATGAACGCCCGTAGGCTGCTACGAAGCGAGGTTCACACAGCATGGGCCATATTCCACGAAACTACAAGACTAATAATTTACTAGTTACAAGTTACACGTACAGATAAATACAGTATATATAATAATATACTGTTACACAAAGCAGGCGAGTACACTTGTAGATTTTGATAATAATTTACGAGTGAATTCAGTTATCGTACTACTAAGTTGAGGTTAAGCCAAGATATAACGAGAGGTGAAACTGGAAAATAGTTTAGGACTAATGTCANTATCGTACTACTAAGTTGAGGTTAAGCCAAGATATAACGAGAGGTGAAACTGGAAAATAGTTTAGGACTAATGTCATCAAATGAAAATTTATTGAAATATTACCCAAACAGAGAACACTGTAGGCAGGGTAATTTTATTTTAGAATCAGATAACTTTGATGTTTGTGGCAAAAATAAAGAACACGTAAGTTTAAGATAATTAACATATAATTTTCAAAAATTGAATTACAACACAAAAGTAACTGACAGATTACTTAAAAACATTGTAAACTGATTCATAGGTTATATTAAAAGAACATGAGTAGTGTAAATTTACGCCGCACTTAAATGTGTTTCCTGCGAATTCGGGTTTGGGCGTACCAATTATTCAAACTAAGGAACTATCACTGTTGTCACTTGGCCACATATTATTATCCTTTAAATTCACACTTATCAACTAAAAATACCACTAATAATGCTTTTTACCAATCCCCAATCACCAGTAGGAAATTGGTTACAAATTACTAGTAAGTAAACTACCAGTGTTAATAATCTTATGGGACAAGACACTTGTAATTTTTAAGACTAGACTTGTAACTTGTAATGTATGGAGTAATAATTACAAGTTAACAGTTAAATATTTTCTGGAACACTATTTTTATTACGGAATAAATGAAGATACTTGGGCGGCTCTTAACATCGAGATCTTGCAAGCCGTTGAGGGTGAAACGAGGTGAGTATGGAGCAGCGCCGGAATGCAAGAGCGGGGAAAAGCGGGAGATCCCTGAGAAAACCTGCCGACCAGCGGCATCGTCCAGCACGGTTCCCACATGCGAAAATCCGGGGGCGACCCCGCCGGGAATTGAACCCGGCTCACCGTGGTGGGAGGCAAGTGGTTTTATTTGTGGAAATTACAAGTAAATTCACTTGTAATTATTAGTTCACGCTAATGAAGGAACAGTGCTCTTAAGGGAAGACAGTGGCTAAATGGGGTTGCTATTCATTCCTCGCTGTGTACATCACCGCGCCAGACTGTGATTGCTGTGATACGCGACCAGAGGGAGGGGGCGTCGCAAGGGGTGAGAGGGTTGACGTCATAAAGGCGATGGTGGCGCCCCCGAGGCGCGGGCGGTGGACCGAGACACGCACGCTCGGACGCCCTTGTTGCGGGGTGAACAACCCCCGCGGGGAAATTCGCTCTAGGGGTTGGTACTCCCCCCGAGCAGGAGCAGGGGTCGTCATTACTGCAGACGGCGTAAGACCCCGCCCCTCCCTAGACCACTGCCGCGCGTCTGCAAGTGCCTGTCCCTCGTGCGCACACCGCGTCTGTCTACACTCCTCATATGTTTAATAAGAGTTTATACATATTCCAGAAATATGTGCACTGTGTGCCGGTATTGTACATTCGTGATTAGAAAGTGTGTTTCACAATATTCATTTGCAACTATAAAATTTGTCTGGGCACGGGACGACGAGAATGAACTGTATATACCAAGGCTGCCCAACCAATTTTGGAGGTGGGCCATAATATCAATTCCATATCAGCCGGCGGGCCACCTAGTGAATAATAGTTGCCTACAGTTATGATAGATATTTAAATTAAACAAAGCTTTAAGATACACATAGTTTAATTACAATCGAAACATACAAAACGTCAATGAGACCTATGAAGAGGTTTTTGAGCTAACAATTGATCAATATTTGGCGACAAATCGGAGGTCGACAGTAAAATCAAGTCTGAAATATGTTTTGCTGTTAACGAAGTACGGTATTTGGTTTTCACATAACTGAGAGTTGAAAATACCTTTTCGCAGATATATGTTGAGCCAAATCTGCTCAAAATCTGCAACGCACGATCACACATTGCCGGAAAGTCTTCCTTTAGTACCAATTTCCAAAATGTTATGAAAATTTCTGAAGACCGCTGTGGTTATGAAGAAACTGTTTCAGTAAATATCTGTTTCAAGGAAGTGTGGTTTTGGATTTCGGTGATTTCTAGCTGGATATTGGCTGGATATTCCATTACTTCATTAATGGTAATCGAGAACGGGTTCATAATAAGCAAAATATTTTTTTTTATCTGATTAGAAATCCTGAAATCTATTCTCAAAATACTGTAACAACGATTGTATATGTGATTGGTATTTTGAGATATCAATCGAAGTGTTTTCCAGTTTTCCTCTCATGTCTACGAGCGTTGGAAAATGATCGATATTGTTCCTGGCCAAGTTCGCCAAAAATAGGCCTAGTATTGCCTTGAATCCCTGGACCAAATTTAACATCTTTGGCAACGAACAATCCTGTCCCTGCAGCTTTAGGTTATGAATGTTGAGGTACTTAGTAATATCTACTAAAAATGCAAGATCGCATAACCACGATTCATTTTTAAGTAGTTCTCTCTCAGCAGGCATTGCCTGCTTTTGTTCTGAAAACTCCAAGACCTGTACCCTCAAAAGAAGGAAATATTTCAACATTTCACCCTTAGACAGCCAGCGGACTGCACAATACAGATGNAGACCTGTACCCTCAAAAGAAGGAAATATTTCAACATTTCACCCTTAGACAGCCAGCGGACTGCACAATACAGATGTAACTCCTCCTGCTCATTTATTTAGTCCTCAAATAGAACCCTGAATTGTCTTCGATGAAGCGCTCTGGCTCGAATATAATTAATGCAGCGCACTACAGGATCAATAACTTCATCAAACTTCATATTTTTGGCACATAGAGCTTCCTGGTGGATGATACAATGATATGAAAACAATTCCCGGCCTAAGGNGCAACTCCTCCTGCTCATTTATTTAGTCCTTAAATAGAACCCTGAATTGTCTTCGATTAAGCGCTCTGGCTCGAATATAATTAATGCAGCGCACTACAGGATCAATAACTTCATCAAACTTCATATTTTTGGCACATAGAGCTTCCTGGTGGATGATACAATGATATGAAAACAATTCCCGGCCTAAGGATTGTTTTAACAAAGCCACACAACCATTGGTTTTTCCCGTCATTGCAGGTGCTCCATTAGTACAAACAGAATCCAGTTTTTCCCACGCCAAACCTCTTTAATTAGCACATTCTGTATTTTTTATAAATATGTCCTTTCCGGTACTTGTAGTTTCTAACTGGCAAAGCTCCAATAAATCTTGAAATACGTTGAAATTTTCATCAACACACCTCACGAAGATGGCTAGTTGTGACATACTCGTCAAATCACAAGTTTCATCCAACGCCAGCGAAAAGTATTTGCATTTCGTAACTGTATCCGTTATTTAGCTGCTAATATCATTTGACATATCTTCCACTCGTCTTGTCACAGTGTTTCTTGCAAGTGAAATACTGTCTGCTTTAGTTTTCACATTTTTATCATTGCAGTTCTGTGCAAAAATCGACAAAGCTTCTTTCACAATTTCCCCATCCGAAAAAGGCTTATTTTTCTTGCTAAGAGTAAATATATCTCTTATGATGTTTTCACTATAGATTCAAGTTTTGTCAATTTATTTTTTTCAAATGGATTCTGCTTGCCACATATTTCTCTTTCTTATTTTTTTTATAAACTCAGTTCTAAGAGCACTTCCTTCCGGGTAATCTTGGTTTTTTTTTAAAAATAATTTTGTTTAAAATGCCGTTCTAAATTATATTTTTTGGCGACGACTACTGTAGTAGAACAAACAAGACATATGGGCTTCAGTGCTTTGCTCTCAGTAAACAAATATTTCATCTCCCATTCTTCATTAAATGTACGAGGTCGATCCTTTAATTTTGATGTACTTGGTTTGCTGAAAGCCATTCTGGAAACAAAAAAAAAATAAAAAATTATATGCTGTTAGTACTTCTATACCACGTCTGGTATTAAAATCTAGCCTTTGCCTTTTTTCATAGCTCCGTCCCATGTGGAACATTACATACCTACTCGATTTTTATGTGCCTAAGTTTTAAGCTGGACCTCAAGCTAAAATACACGACCCCGTTACAGTTATATTATAAGTAGTATATTGATTGATTTATGGTGATTACAGCACTAAATCACAATTTACCCTCCTACACTTTGCGATCCTACCTACCTACTTGAAATTAGCGCGCAATCCTGGAAACAATAATATTAACCATTAATAATAATAAATTTAATAAATAGGTACCAATAAAATAGTCATATTAATACTCAGTACTTACCTATTTGTCTATTTATATTTTATATATTTTTGTTACTATGTTTTTATATGAAACGATGTTAAGAAATTATCCCGTTCCGTCCGGCACGAGGAAAAACAGAAAAACACGTTACGTATGCTACGACCTTTAAAAACAAACGTCGACTTATAACAAGACTGAGCGCGGGCGGCGCGGGGCGGCATGCGGCACGGCAGGTCGGGTCAACTCGGGTCATAAGTCCGCTTACGACCAATCGCGTTGCGGCTGAGGGTATTGTATTGGCAGCCGACCACTGTTGGCGGGCAAATTCAGATTCGTTGGCGGGCCTGGGTTTGGCCAACTATATAGTTAATTGCGACAATTTTTAAACGATCGCGCACAACGAAACAAAACGCGCCGACACGCCATATTGCGCACAACTGACCGTTGTTCATTTGTCTGTTTAGTCAATATGGCAGACAATATGGCGTCCATAAAGAGTGGGTGGGAAGAAAAAATTTAAAAGTTTGTCCACAATGCACACCACACGAAATACACATGTTAAAAAAAAATTGTCCTGCGTGTAACACCTAATTCTCACATTTACTAGCCACTTAAAAATTACTGCCACATATAAAGTTGAATATATTCACATTATTAGTTACACTGTAAAAACCAATTATCAGCAGTCTTAACCTTCATTTAGCTTTCTGCTGGAAAATTAATTTATTGCCAAGAATTATAATATATATCATTTAACTGCTGAAGTTATAACCATACATAATTACAAATAATTCCTTCAGCACCAACCAGAACTTAGAAAGAAAATAAATTTCCCCCAAAATTCTCCTTAAANAAAAAAAAAAAAAAAAGGGGGGGGGGGGGGTGATCTGTAATATGGCAACGTTGCATGGTATGCGTAGTGAGCGCCTTGCGAGTTCCACACAGAAAGTCGTCAGAGATGTCAGGGGGGTGGGGGGACACAGGCCCGCCTGTGAATACGGCCAGCGCTGTGCGGTGCTGTTATCTGACAAGTTAGCGAGAGTAGAAGAAAGCAAGGGATGGAGTGAGGTTGGGGGGTGCGTAGTAACGTCGCTTCATTGAGCTGTCGACCACACGCTGCGCTTGTGTGTCGTTATCTGGCGCGACTGTCGCTGGCACGACAGTGTTCCCTATATCAGCAGCTGCATGCAGAGAGCTACACCACGTATCGGCGTCGAGCGACAGCGCACGACGCAGTGCTCAGACCAGGGTGGACCTCTAAGCGGGCCCCGGGTCCCGCACCGGACTTCTCCTCTCAACTGACCACCTGCAAGAAAACTGACACCGACGACTGCAGCACACTAGTGATGAACAACAACCTCCTGACATTCACCCCCGAGACGAAGACGAACGAATACCTTTCCTACCACGACAACAAGGAGACGAAGGCACCGAGCCAGCCAGTTCCCAGGCCTGCAGGGCGACGGGACTCTAGACTCGGAAGACATTTTTTTACCGANCGAAGGCACCGAGCCAGCCAGTTCCCAGGCCTGCAGGGCGACGGGACTCTAGACTCGGAAGACATTTTTTTACCGAGGGTACTCCGCTTTTTCCCACCAGTCAAAAACTCCACAAATCGAGAAATCCCATGTCTCCAAAAATCTCCAAAAATAGAGAAACCACAAAATTTTTTAATAACTGCTGTCAAACCCTACCTATTTTTCTCACAAACAACAAACAAAACAATTAACAAAAAAAAACACAAACATTAATAATCCTACAATTTCATTAGAAATTTTGCAATGTAAATCTTTATAAAAAGACGGAAATTTTAATATAAACAGTACGCCAGTAAACTTATTGTATGTCTGAAATAAAAATAAATCTGTAACTCCTGCTTAGCAGTATTGTTCATATCAACACATCCTTCGAAAGTGTGTTACACTTACTCCGACTGAGTTTAAATGCAACTAACTATAAGGCCGAGTTCCTATTGGCAGATTTAGTTTACTTCATGGTCAGGTGATCTGATTTAGTAGATTAAAAATGTGACATATTTGGTAATTCAGCATTAGTTTTTTTTTTGTATATAATTAAACTTAACTAAATAATACTTTACAAAATCACACATCGCCACCACGTTTGTTTTCAACCTGATGTGCCAAGGAAAAGTCTATGGAGGTAGTTTCATACTATACACATGCGTATTTTTTTTATGAATTCACAAAAGTGAATAAATATACACGTAAGCAAATAGCTGTATATGTGAGTTAAATTCCAACGACACGTTATGAAACGTCATAAATTTGAATAATTTATATCGCTGGTGCAGTTCAATAGTGAATCACAACTACAAAAGCAAACCTATGTTCATAACTTAAAGCGTTTCTTATTAAAATTAACTTACTATAATACTAATACTAATACTAATAAATGTTGCCTGAATTGTGGAAGTGATCCAGCCACAAAAACTTCACTTTCCGAAGAATACAAATTTTTGAGATGTTACGCTGTTGAACTAGCACAGCGATATATTAATTCTTTTCATATAAATATGTATTTATTCATTCACTTATGATAACAGTCTTCTGCGAATGCCATGACAGTGTGCAANAATTCACAAAAGTGAATAAATATACACGTAAGCAAATAGCTGTATATGTGAGTTAAATTCCAACGACACGTTATGATACGTCATAAATTTGAATAATTTATATCGCTGTGCAGTTCAACAGTGAATCACAACTACAAAAGCAAACCTATGTTCATAACTTAAAGCGTTTCTTATTAAAATTAACTTACTATAACACTAATACTAATACTAATAAATGTTGCCTGAATTGTGGAAGTGATCCAGCCACAAAAACTTCACTTTCCGAAGAATACAAATTTTTGAGATGTTACGCTGTTGAACTAGCACAGCGATATATTGGTTCTTTTCATATAAATATGTATTTATTCATTCACTTATGATAACAGTCTTCTGCGAATGCCATGACAGTGTGCAAANTTCTTTTCATATAAATATGTATTTATTCATTCACTTATGATAACAGTCTTCTGCGAATGCCATGACAGTGTGCAAACTACAGCTTTGCTCGACAGATAGCACCATCGCAATAAACAAGTGATACCAACAGAGTTCGAATTGCAGCGTACTAAATTACCAATTACAATATTATTAAATTGCCAATTGGAACACGGTTCAAGATATACACTGATATGTGTGAAAAACGCAGCACCATGAAGGAAAGCTGTAAGAGAAACGAAGCTCACAGTGAATATCAAGCATGTTGGGTGTGCAAGTGGCCAGAGCTGGAGCACGATCGCGCGTGCTTAGACGTAGCAGGCTCTGAACTGACGTGCGAGAGAGTGCAGAGTGCTGCTGACGTTCCTACCGCGATCTCTTGTCTCGTCCACGTCAAACTACACCTTTTTAAAGGTGTCGGCCACGGACAATTTTGTTATTTTATACTTGTACCGTATACTGTTCAACTTGTAGACACTATCTGTTACTGCGTTTTTCTCAGGTAAATTTTTTCTATATCGCATTGTTTCTGCAAAATAACATGTCAAAGTCAAAATTTTACGGTTTTTGTAATGTACAAATAAAATAAACCAAACTATNTTGTTTCTGCAAAATAACATGTCAAAGTCAAAATTTTACGGTTTTTGTAATGTACAAATAAAATAAACCAAACTATTTGCAGAAAATTTAAAAATGGCAACTGAAAGAGCTTGCCTTAATTCATTTTAAGGTATGTTTAGGAATAGTTATCTTCTGAAAGTTTAGGGGCAGTCACAAACATAAAATATGCAAGAANTTCATTTTAAGGTATGTTTAGGAATAGTTATCTTCTGAAAGTTTAGGGGCAGTCACAAACATAAAATATGCAAGAATTCCGTAATTTTCAGCCATTTTTTTTTTAATTGTATAAACATTTCCTTGTACAATTGTATAGACGTCTTGAAGTAGCTGTTGCATCCTCTTTTTTCAGCGTGAATGATCTCATTTGTGTACGTAAGATGGTTTTTATTATTGTCCATCTCTGAAACAGTGGAATTATGAATTTGACATGCATTTATGCGAAAACTATTCGCTCAAGAATGTTTTTTTTTTCCCCGCGAGGAAAGAGTAATCACTGATAGTGTCTAAAAGTTGAACAGTATGTGGTACAAATATGAAATAATTAAACGCCCTTAAGGCGCTTCACTAATAAACAATTTTAAACACCCCAAGGTCATGTCCTGTCATACGAAAGCATTGCGACAGACCCTTCCAACACTTCGATATGAATTTTCTGGAAGCTGGATTTCTCGCAACAGCAGGGTATTATTACACGCGGTGAAAGTTAATAAATTAAAATAAAGGCAACGCTTTGTAATTTTGTCATTTCGTGTAAAGACTCTGCGAAAGGAAGGCCCTACCAAAGATGCTATTTTTAACTATTTTCTCTATTCATATTTTCTCTTTCGATGTATATAATAGGATAAAAGTAAAAAAAATGTCGGCTGTAGACACCTACGTAATGTTTTTTTTTCCTTTCCTGGAAAAACACTGTATTCCCAGAATGTTTATTAGCAGGTACCCGTACACGCGCACACACAGAGTTTAGAAACAATATTTAATTACATTTAGTGCTGTAGCAGGGTAGAATCTTCGTGGTAAATAACTACGAGCATGCTACCGGTTGTTCCGCACCGCGCCTCTCGTGCACGATCCTGGCGCAGAAACTGCAAACACCTGTGGGATACCGGTGTTTGGCGCTCCGCCAAACCCGGGAACATTCACGAGGGCCGCGGGAGGGGAAGCTGCGAAGGATGAGCCAAAATTCCTACTCCAGCACCCTTATACATACATAATAATAATAATAGTAATTACATACAGCAATAAAGCAAATTGTGATTTAGAGTAAAACGCAAGGTGGTTGATAAAGAGAGTAGAACTTACATTCGTGTGACCAAAATGAGTTTCAATGAAAGTAAAACAACATAATAATAAAATATTTTAAATGCGTAAAAACAGTAACAAAGGCTCGATATATAATATATTTAGTGTTTGACCACAACAAGCTGCTGTAAAAAAAATTTATAAAATAAATTATTGTTAATTTGTTGGGATCCCACAGTAAAAGAAATTAAAGTTCAGAGTTACAAAATATGTCGAGCCATAAAAAATAAATTTAGAGGTTACGTTTTTTTTTTTTTTTTTTTTTTTTTTTNTTTTTTTAATGATTTGTTGAGTCCAAAATAAATTTGTTAACAAAAACGGCTACTTGATAGTTGAAAATGATGGAAAAGTGGCTGAACTTTCCTGAGACGTGGCCCATCTCCAGGACATCTCCCTTGCCAACGTCAGCATAGGCGCTACTTCATCATAATATCGGAATCAAGAAGATACAAGGCAACTTCAAAGAAAATCAGCAAGGTAGAGAAATGGCCTCAACACAGCATTTTCCGACCGAACAGGTCGACTGCTATAAATACAAAACTTTACTCATAAAATAACGAGGCAAGGACGAAATAATACATTACTGAGGTGACGATAAAAAAAACACGACAAGAAACACTCGCCCAAAGCTGTAAAACTCAAAATATCAATCCATTAAAACTGGATAATAGCCGGAGCTAATACAATTTTGTGTCACGCCATAACGAGTAGAAAGCAAGAAGAAAGCTGTAGGGTATGTTCCGAAAATACTAGTGACTATCACAGATATCAAGTCGCTTGACACAAAACCAGTGATACTATCCTTTTTTATAACGAGGTATTTTACACTAATAATCACGAATACTTTATACAATTACTTTGACAGAAAAGTATTTAAATATGAAATTCACAAACCAAATACAGGATATTTCATTACAAAATTTACAATTCCTTTAACTAAAGATATTTCAATCGGTTGACACAACATCTTAACCTGATCAGAGTAACTGGCCACCGATAAATTTCAAAATGAAAAAGTAACAAAATCTCAGAACATTCCTAGTAAAAAAAAAAAANAGAGTAACTGGCCACCGATAAATTTCAAAATGAAAAAGTAACAAAATCTCAGAACATTCCTAGTAAAAAAAAAAAACAAAATTATAGAAACAGTGACTAAAGAATTATCTAACCTTGCTTTTACATAGAAATAAGCAATAAGACTAGGCGCTGGAAAAGAAAACTAGCGGCTTTGCCGTGAAAAGTAAAACTATTCCCTAAAAGAGAAAACCATGTAAAAAAAAAAAACAATTTTAAAAGTAAGCGAGTGCCTACAAATGGCACAGTGCTAGTTGTGACGATCGCGGAGAGANAAAAAAAAAAAACAATTTTAAAAGTAAGCGAGTGCCTACAAATGGCACAGTGCTAGTTGTGACGATCGCGGAGAGAGAGAGACAGACCTCGACGGGCAACACGCGCTGCCGGGTTTATCTGCATCGCGTTGTTTACTCAGCTTGCTTGTTTACGCTCTGTTTCCGCCTCCAATGTTGAGTGTTTGATCCGCATTGTTCTCTTACAAACAGATACCAATGCACGCCTGCGCGTCGAGCCTATCTTCAAATATCTTCCTTCTTGAATTTGCGGGGAAGACAGCCTGGCAGCAGTTTTGACGAGGCCCCATCATGCGCGAGGGAGTGCTTCGTGGTACAATGATGCTGCCCCCGTGCGATGCCACTAGTACGTCCATACATGAAGTGCAGGTCGGCCATCTCTTGGTTAGAACATGTGTGTGGAGCCATGACAACTGCTCCAAATGCTGCTACGAGTGCATACCACTGTTGGAATTCGACGTGAGGGCTGCTACCTGGAATACATATAAGGCATGAACAATATTGTAATAATACAATGGTTGCAATGTGAGTACGTCATATCTCGGGAACTATTGGTTTCCGGACCTAGGTTTATTAGGACTTGAGTTATCGTTTCACTGTGCCCTGCACGCCCCTGCAGGGTGTACCTGTACTATTATTGATACGTCCAGTGTATACCAACATTATTTATTACAGGTGCCACCTGCTACTTTTTGATGTTTGAAAGATTAGGGCTAAGTGGGTTGGACGAGAGACCATTCAACCTAACCTAGTTCAACCTAACCTAGCCCAACCTAACCTAGTTCAACCTAACCTAGCTCAACCTAACCTAGCCCAACCTAACCTAGTTCAACCTAACCTAGCTCAACCTAACCTAGCCCAACCTAACCTAGCTCAACCTAACCTAGCTCAACCTAACCTAGCTCAATCTAACCTAGCTCAACCTAACCCAGCTCAACCTAACCTAGCTCAACCTATATATCCTGTGTGCAACACTACAGCCACCCCAGTCTAGTTTTAGCGGAGATTCTCGAGGTTTATGGGACACGGCAGGCTGGCGAGACTTTCCACGTGTAATTGGAAGGGCGGGCGCTGTTGACGACTCCGCCTGCAGTCGTCTAGGAACGTGTCAGGCGGCGGTTAATCGTGTTACCGCCCACAGCCACTTATTGATCCCGCGTCTACAGCACTTGAACACGACAGCGACTGCACGGCTGTGGACAGCGCTTACCCCACTTGGAAGGTTTGTTCTGCTCAAGTTGACAACAAAACTGAGTTCCTCGTGGGCGAGTTCGCCACAGCAAACATTTCTGCCGCGAGGTACACTGCTGTTCACAAGAGGTCGTTTTCAAGCTGGCGGTGCATACAGAAACAGTGTTTGCGTGTGCAGTTTTTGTTTGGTCCAAATTGAGACACATACTTGACCATGCGAAAATATCAAGTTTTAACTGTATTTTATAATTATAATGCATCCCTTACAACAATGTTTAAAATGGTAAACTGTAAAAAAACAATCGCATTTGGCAATAAACTTACGGAAACACGCTTACTTTAATTTTAAAAAAGAGTTATGAATTAAAAATCAAATGAAGACAGCTGTTATACAAAAAACCCTTAATATTATGTTCACGCATTTATTAAAGTAGTTGCGAAATACAACGTTTTGTTAAATTCACTTTTGCAGCATAATAGGAAAAACCATGTTTACACATCTTGTTAAATTTCTACTTTAGTGTAAAGAACAAAGTTTATACCTTACGAAGTTTCTAACGCTATACAAACGGGGAAATAAAAAAATCTCATTTGTTTAAAAAACAAAACTGAGAAAATTCGGTACGCATGCAACGCTAGTGATACCTGGTGGCGGAAATGTTTACTTTCCCAAATATTAGCACTGAGATTTTTAACCTGAGCAAAATAAACGTCACCCTACGTAGGTAGACCCCTAGTACTGGTACGAGCAACTGACGTTCACAACGAGGAATACATTACTGGTCTTCGTAAACTAATAGTTATTCGTCTTCTCATCATAGTAACTGTCCCAACAAGTTTAGAAATGTTTACTGAGGAACATTCCGTAAGTATTGTAATTGTGGTTTTGTAGATTTGAGGGTTATGAACTTGTGTGATTATAAAAGGCTTCATTTTTCATTAGTTGAGCGTTAACTGCCAATTGAAATAGAATAAAACAAAATATTGGCTGAATTTGAATATTAATTAAATATACACCAACAAAAAAAAATTTACTAAAGCAGCTTATAGGATCTCCATACATAATGGAGTTAAAAGTTAGAATGCAGAAATAAGGGATGCAAGCACGTTTTCATCAATTTTTTAAGTGTTAAGACTCGGTTTTACCTAATACGCAGAAGTTCTTTGCTTCCGTATCATAAATTCAGTTTCAGAGGTATTATTGGAAATGTTTGACTACAGAAAATTTACAATTTACTAGTGGTATACTTCTGTATATTATTTTCATTGTGTTATTTCCTGCTTGCAATAAGGCAGAAACTTACTGATAAAATATAAATATGTTCCTGACTTTTTGCAACTAGCAGATAACATACAATAAAAGTTACGCACAAAAATATTAAAAAATTCGTAAAAAGTAAATTGTCTTTAATCGTACATTGCCAGTAATTACTGTGAATCCGAAAGTATGAGGCTAAAACAAAGAACTTCTGCGAGAGGGGTAAAGCCGTGCCTTGCGAGTCGAATGTTCCACCTGTAGCTGTCTCGGCCACTCGAGGCACGAGAGAGCAATAAGGGTGAAACTGGCTCGCGTACCTATCAGCCCAGTGCACCTACAGACAAGGTTCGCAAATGACGTGCAGTGTTCACGCTCTACCGCTCCAACTATGCCACTTTCTGCGACCGTACCATTTCATTAATGTAAAGTCTTTAGCGAAGTTCAGCATGTGTTTGTATAATAGTTTCGAGTGTTTTCGATCAGCACATTTTGCGATAAGACAGTGTGAAAATGTCTTTCTTAGCTGTATTGGAGACCTCGGAAATAGTTTTTGTGATGCGCGTGATGTTTTGAAAGCAGTCTTCATATCTCGTCGCAAGTGTATCTTCTTGTCATAGGTTAGTACAAATGACGTACTTAAAGCAGTTTCGTAAAAAAAAAAACGTGCATTTGAAACACGTCGCACCCAAGTTCAAGCTCCAGGTACATAGTCCTTGTAACGTAGGCAAACGACGTGCAGATGCCGCATCAGCAAGTGCGACGTATACACGTTTTCCGCATCCAGCTCGTTAGACGCGGCGTTATTTTGCGAACTAATTTCGCCGGGCGTTGAACAGTGTCAATAAACGTGTTGGAGAATGAATTGCAACACCGCGACTCGGGGGCACAGAGGTGAGAGCCCACCACGAACACAGTTCTCGGGAGGGGAACTGGTTTGGAGGGGGTAGAGGCAGGGGAGAATGATATAACGAGGGCGGGAGTGTCGCAGTATGCGGTCGGAACTGTGCGGCTGGCTCCTACATCACTCCTGCCTGTGCTTTGCCAGCACGCTCGTAAATTCCCGGTACATGAAGGCGAGGCCAGGCTGTTAGTAGGGATGCGAGCTGTCATTTGTTTGTTTTGTTTCGAGTGTCTCCTGGACGGCGACAATAACCCTAGTAAGAGAACACTGTATTTTTTTTTCAGGCGGTAGGAAAGGAATTGGCCTGGGCTTGTGTTGAGTTAGTGAGTGAATGAAGAAATTATAAACGAGATATTGAGAGCCAGTGAGTGTGAAATGAGGTGATAATGGAGCAGCGTCGTAATGAAAGGGTGGGGGAAGAAGGAGATCCCCGAGAAAACCCGTCTACCAGCTGCATCGTCCGGCACGATTCCCACATGCGAAAATACGGGAGTGACCCGGCCGGGAATTGGACCAGGTTCGCCTGGGTGGGAGGCGAGCAGGCTAACCGCTCAGCCACCGCGGCCCCTTGTGTTGAGGAACAATCCCAACATTCGCCTGGAGTTATTTCGGAAAATCCTCGCCGGACTGGGAATGAACCCCGGTCCTCCCGAATGCGAGTCCAGTGGTTTATAAGCTGTTCGCGGTAAACTGAGAACTTTTGAAAGCCCTGCTTAAGATATATTTGTATAGGCTGTTCACGGTTACTTCAGATTTTTCTGAAGCCCTGCTACAGTTCTACTTCCAAGCTATTCCTCCACCTCGTGCAAGCAAAGTTTAACCAAGTCTAGGGAATTACACCAAAAGGACAACGCACCGTGTTCGTGCGCACTCAGTGTAATATTATTTTCCATAAGAACTATTTCTTACTAGGCATTACCAACACACCATTTTCTTCCTGTATATATTCACATTAATTATTAATGACATATTATATTTTATTGACAGAATATAAGTAAAAGTTCAATTTAACTAAACATTTGATATTTTTATATTAACACAAATATTACACATTTGAAATACGTGTCATTTTAGGAAACAACCAAACACGTCATACATGGGGTGATTTTTCAAAGGTTTGATTCAAAAAGTGTGAAGAAACCGCGAATAGACTATATGCACATTCTGTATCCTTTCCGCCATATGTACAATTAACATTGCTGTGGGCCTAACACACTGCTCATGCATTGGACAAGTGAAGCTACGAAATTATCAGAAAAGTAAATATTTGACAAATGTGTTAATTATTACACTTATTTGGGTTGAAAAATCATAAAACGATATTTCATTATTCACGAATGTTAACCTGGCATTTTCAATTCAACGTTACAAAATGGAACTACTTCCTCTCCGTCCTTACCACCTTTACTGGGCGCAGTGTGCCCGTTAAAATTCACGCAGGTAGGGACAGTGGCATTTGTCAAAGGTTCATTTAAAAAACTGCTCACTTAATCGTCAACAGCCTATACCGTTGCTCTGCCTCGTTCGGTGGTTGTCGATGGCGCCTGTGGCATAGAACATGTACACTCTGAACTTGAAACAGTTGGAATGACTGCAGGCGAGTGGAAACAGAAGCGAGTTCGTGAGGGATGGACATCTTCAGAAAAATAGAACAACTAATTGTAATTTCTTAATTTATTTACAGTGTTAAAAAAATTACCAGAGACATTAATTACAAAATTCAGATGTNGGCGGGAGTGTCGCAGTATGCGGTCGGAACTGTGCGGCTGGCTCCTACCTCTCTCCTGCCTGTGCTTTGCCAGCACGCTCGTAAATTCCCGGTACATGAAGGCGAGGCCAGGCTGATAGTAGGGATGCGAGCTGTAATTTGTTTGTTTTGTTTCGAGTGTCTCCTGGACGGCGACAATAGTAAGAGAACACTGTATTTTTTTTTCAGGCGGTAGGAAAGGAATTGGCCTGGGCTTGTGTTGAGTTAGTGAGTGAATGAAGAAATTATAAACGAGATATTGAGAGCCAGTGAGTGTGAAATGAGGTGATAATGGAGCAGCGTCGTAATGAAAGGGTGGGGGAAGAAGGAGATCCCCGAGAAAACCCGTCTACCAGCTGCATCGTCCGGCACGATTCCCACATGCGAAAATACGGGAGTGACCCGGCCGGGAATTGGACCAGGTTCGCCTGGGTGGGAGGCGAGCAGGCTAACCGCTCAGCCACCGCGGCCCCTTGTGTTGAGGAACAATCCCAACATTCGCCTGGAGTTATTTCGGAAAATCCTCGCCGGACTGGGAATGAACCCCGGTCCTCCCGAATGCGAGTCCAGTGGTTTATAAGCTGTTCACGGTAAACTGAGCACTTTTGAAAGCCCTGCTTAAGATATATTTGTATAGGCTGTTCACGGTTACTTCAGATTTTTCTGAAGCCCTGCTACAGTTCTACTTCCAGGCTATTCCTCTGCCTCGTGCAAACAAAGCTTAATTAAGTATAGAAAATTACACCAAAGGGACACCGCACCGAATTCGTGCGCACTCAGTGTAATATTATTTTCCATAAGAACTATTTCTTACTAGGCATTACCAACACACCATTTTCTTCCTGTATATATTCATATTAATTATTAATGACATATCATATTTTATTGACAGAATATAAGTAAAAGTTCAATTTAACTAAACATTTGATATTTTTATATTAACACAAATATTACACTTTTGAAATACGTGTCATTTTAGGAAACAACCAAATACTTCGTACATGGGGTGATTTTTCAAAGGTTTGATACAAAAAGTGTGAAGAAACCGCGAATAGACTATATGCACATTCTGTATCCTTTCCGCCATATGTACAATTAACATTGCTGTGGGCCTAACACACTGCTCATGCATTGGACAAGTGAAGCTACGAAATTATCAGAAAAGTAAATATTTGACAAATGTGTTAATTATTACACTTATTTGGGTTGAAAAATCATAAAACGATATTTCATTATTCACGAATGTTAACCTGGCATTTTCAATTCAACGTTACAAAATGGAACTACTTCCTCTCCGTCCTTACCACCTTTACTGGGCGCAGTGTGCCCGTTAAAATTCACGCAGGTAGGGACAGTGGCATTTGTCAAAGGTTCATTTAAAAAACTGCTCACTTAATCGTCAAGAGCCTATACCGTTGCTCTGCCTCGTTCGGTGGTTGTCGATGGCGCCTGTGGCATAGAACATGTACACTCTGAACTTGAAACAGTTGGAATGACTGCAGGCGAGTGGAAACAGAAGCGAGTTCGTGAGGGATGGACATCTTCAGAAAAATAGAAGAACTAATTGTAATTTCTTAATTTATTTACAGTGTTAAAAAAATTACCAGAGACATTAATTACAAAATTCAGATGTCTATCCCTACTGTTAAAGACAATTCACGATAAAGTGAGCACTTTTGAAATAAACCTTTGGAAAATGCTACTGACCCTGTCTGTATTTTATCGGGAATACTGACTTTCATGCATCCAGCTAAGTTGGTAACGACAGAAGGAAAGTAGTTCCATGTTTTGACGTTGAATTTAAACTGTTAGATGAGCATGTGTGAATACTGAAAATATTTCTTTTGATTTATGCTTTCTTTAAATGCGTAAAAGTGTAAAAATTAACGAATTTGTAATATATTTACTTTTCTAATAACTTCACAGTTTTACTTGACCAACTCATGAATAAAATTGTTAGGCCAATGGCAATGTTAATTTTACCTATAGTTAGAGCCACGAGTATTTCGCGAATTCATACGGAGGCGAGGTAGACTCCAAACACCCGTTCTTTTCTCTTACTGTTGTGGTTGGACGACAGTTCTTTAGGCATTCCCCGTTTAACTGTGAGCGAAAGCAGGAAGCAGTAGTGTGAGTTTAACAGTCTTGTACAGAGGCCTCACTTGACCACAGCAACCAATAAGCGAATGATAATGTCTCAAGTATGTAGAGGACTGTCCAGCCTTCTTGCTGCCAACTTCAACCGCGAAATACTCGGGCTCTGCCTGTAGTGGAAGAATACAGAATGTGCACACAAGTAGTTTCTAAGCACGGCTTTCAAAAGTGCTCAGTTTACCATGAACCGAACAATTGCTACTCCTATCAATGAGCGGAATTTTTAAGTCAGTCTCAACTGTGATTAAAAGTTCTTATAACTATCTTTGAGCTAGCTACAGTCACACAATCTCATGCCTCGATTCCCACCTTCTCACAGTCGAACTGGTTAGTAGCAGTCTCTGCTCTCCCAACGCTCATATAGTCCATTCACATTGACTTCCCCTTTTACGAAGCCCTCTTAAGTTCTACTTCCAGGATATTTCTCTGCCTCATTCAAACAAAACTTAACCGAATATAGAAAATTACACCACAAGGACAACGCACCGCCTTCGTGCGCACTCAGTGTAATAATAGTTTGCATAAAACTATTTATTTTTAGGTATTATTACGAACACGCATATTTTACCCCTGTTTTTATTCTTATTTATTATAAATAAAATATTATGTTTTGTAGATTTAATTCAAACAGAAAATACATTATTTTTATATCAGCACAAGTATAAAATGCTTGTAATACAAGTTATATTCTGGAAACAA
The DNA here is from genome assembly GCA_002778355.1 of Clitarchus hookeri. Taxonomy (NCBI): domain Eukaryota; kingdom Metazoa; phylum Arthropoda; class Insecta; order Phasmatodea; family Phasmatidae; genus Clitarchus; species Clitarchus hookeri. Next base: position 78,150 of record NQII01005234.1, on the reverse strand, counting down.
CCAAATACTCGAGGTGATTTTTCAAAGGTTCGATTCAAAAAGTGTGATGAAACCACGAACAAACTATATTCACGGTTTCATCACACTTTTTGAATCAAACTTTTGAAATAACACCCCACGCGTGACGTGTTTGCTTGTTTCATAAAATGTCATGTACCACGAGCGTTTTATGCTTCTATTAACATAAAAGTACCTTATCTTTGGTTCAGTTAAACTTTTTCTTATATTTTATCTATACATTTTAATGTTTAATAGATAACTAAGATTAATAAAACAGTGAGAAAATATGTGTGTTGGAAATGTCTAATAGAAATAATTCTCATGCAAACTAGTATTACATTGAAAGCGCAGGAATGCGGTGCGGTGGTCCTCTGGTGTAATTTACTAAACTTGGTTTGCATGAGGCGGAGGAATATCCTGGAAGTAGAACTTTAGCAGGGTTTGATAAAAATGCGAAGTAACCGTGAATGGAGTATACGCTACTCTCGCTGGTAGCTGTTCCGTTCTTCGTCGTTCCGATGATCACACTCACTCGCCACTAATGAGAATTCAAATTCAAGACTGCCGACGCAGAGGAACACCGTAGTTTATACCTAGTATGGCCTACAGTCAGTAATTTCATACGCTCTAAATTAGAATCAGTGGAAAACCACTGATGCCCATTGAAATTCAACCACTCGAATAAGTGAAAATGGTTTTACTAAGTGACTGCCAACTTGGTGAACGCGAATAAAATATTGTTTTTATTGAATTTAGCCAAACCATTACGAGAAATAAACATGTTTCCGATATTTCCCTATTTATGCAGCTAAATTTACCGTAATTTAAAAATGAAAAAAAAAAAAAAAATACAAGGGTGGATAGAATTGAATTCACACCATCCCCACCCTTAGACCGAAACCTTACCAACTGAGCTACCAAGCCAACGTTGACTACAAAGGTGAAAATATATGTAGTATAAGTTTTGTCGAAGGTATTTAGTTTTAAATTATTGCTATTAATTTTCTTTTTTAGTTTAATTGGTAACGTTAGGTAGCTAAAAGTAAGGCGAAGTGGCCGCACGTAACAGTGTGTTGCATCAGCGGAATGCAATGTTGCTCGAAACAGGGAGTATCCAGAGAAAACACACTGGCTAATGGCAAGGTCCACCGGGAATGGAACTCGGTTCGTCACGATGAGAGGAGAGCGGCCTGGTCACTACACCACTTCAACTCCTGCTGATACCAGTAGAATGCTCCTTTCGAAGTCTGCCATGGCTTACTGATTTTTTCGCCGGCCTAACTTAATTCATTTAATGGCCATTTCCCTAATCCTTGCGCAGAATGTAAATTCATGCTGGTTTATATTACGTTTANTAACTTAATTCATTTAATGGCCATTTCCCTAATCCTTGCGCAGAATGTAAATTCATGCTGGTTTATATTACGTTTAAAGTGTTTGCAGTGGCTTATACTTGACCTTAATGACGCGCGACTTTTATTGGTAGGTATTTTCAATTGCACACCCAAGAAGTTATAATTTACACAAACTTGAAAAATAAATACGAAATAATAATGGTGGTAGAACAATTACGTGGCTTTTTCCTTGCACTTTCAGTTATCACGTCCACCTTTGGCATGATTGAAAACTTCATATCTGGGCTCCTCAAACGAAATCACACGAACAGCCCTGCGTATACACGAACCGGCACTTCAAAAGTGCACCATAATAGCAATCCACTCTAAAAAAAAAGTTTGCCGCTAGCTACACATGAGTGTACATAAATAATGAACATCGAAATAACACAACATACAGTTTCGACATTGAAGTTGCAGTGTTCTGCATTGTAATTATTAATTTATCTTGCTGTATTCCAGCCATACGTAAGCTTTGCAATCAAATTCCAACAGAAAATAGACTGCGAATGAAGCAAAAAATTATTTGTCCTGAGTTTGTTATTGTACAAATTCAAAGCATTTATGCTATTTAATACGATACAGGTGCAAAAGTACGCCAAACATCTCCATTATGTGCCTCAGCTAACTAACATTTTGGTAATACAAAAATAGCGTGTATGTGTGTGTACGTTAGCCATCTGTGGGCGACATAACCTTATCGTATAACAAATTCCTTACTACAAATGCAAATAGTTTCAGTACTGGGATGCGAAAGTGTTAATGAAATACTAAAACCGCATGGGAAACAGTGCTGCCAAAAAAAATTATAATATTAAACAGTTAACATCAATTCACGTCGAAAAAGAAAGTTTGAAAAAAGGAAAGGAAAATGAAGAAAATACTAAACCAATATTATAAAAATGCGCCCAACTAGGCCATCATGGCGTTATTCACGAACAGAGTCGTAAGGTAAATAAAGCGAGGCGGTCGGTTCTCTGAACGGAAATACACAAAAGTTGCAAGTTTTGAAGCACAAAGTAGAAACACCACAAACTTTTAAAAACTCGCTGGGATACTGCAAATATAATATCGTTATTAACTTTTGACGGAAATCTTAAATGTTTCATTTGGTGCTCACTATTTTCATAAAGTGTTGCCAACATAAATACTTAACACAAGCAGGTTACAATTCTGCCGATGAAGGCATTGCCGATGAGTTAGTTTATTGCGACACCGCTACAAGTTTGGTGCTTCTACCCGTCATCCAGCTGTCAGAAAGTGGCCTTCGTAGCTGGGACAGAGGCAGTGTTTCAGTTAGGTCTAGTTTGGTTTTCGTTTACTGTAATTCGAGTCCGAACATGGAAAATATATTAATGAACATTTCTCAATCACACAGGATATTCGTAGTGAAATTTGTGCAAACTGAAAAGCAAGGATGATTTAATAGTGGTGCAGAATAAAAAATTTAATTAAAGAGAGCCGCACGCTGTTGAGAATGTTCAGACTTATTTGTAAATGAAAATGGTGATCATCGTTGACATAGTATCTAATCGAACCAGCACACATAAAATCCAAATTGTAGACGTCTCCGCCGCTGTTGTTGTTCCTCTTCTGTGTCTAAAATTATTCCCTAAATAATAAGCTCACGGGTTTATTTGTACATACTACAGTCTTAGCACACTCGCTTGATATGAACGCTGAAGGCGAACAATACCTAACATTCAAAACACGGCTGTCGTCCGAACACAGGCCTCTTCTAGACTTAAAAACATTATCACGTCTTCGTACCAACGTATGTGCCTGGTTTTGTTGCAATTCGGACTCGTTTAGCAATAAATTACATCACATTCCTAGCTGGGTGATCACCTCCGATAACCACAGCCCTAGCGAAAAATCCAATATGGCTTGAACTTCTTTAAACAGTTTAAAACATTCACCGAGAAACTAAACATTTTCAACAATCTCGTTTTAAATAAATCGCCTCACATAGTTACAATATACAATATTGTATATAGCAAAATGTTGACAACTTTCTCTCCGAAGGAAAAATTAATTTCTCTACCAGTTCTTATTTTAAAAATATAACATTCTATTACGTGTAAACAAATGGAACTGACAGTTCTGATAGCTGATAAAATTCTAACCTACATGAAAACTTTGTCAAAAATATAAATAATTTGTACTGAATCAACCTATGGTTTTTAGGTTAGGTAAACAAATTTACAATTTAAAATTACATATGACTAGTATCTTAGATCTAGACCATCAGCTACCGTGGCCTCCATATGGCGGAATAATACATAATGCGCACACCGGTTGATTTTAAGCAGGTCTATCTAAAGTGCCCAGTCTACCGTGAACAGTATATACGGACAGTTTGCTAGGAATTGGTAGGTAACAGTGAGTGCATAATCGCTGACTGTAGCCTCACATGAAACAAAAACATCAGGACTCGGGAAGTGAAAAACGCTGGCTTCTTCGAAACGGAAGTTCTCGAGGAACTGTATAGCGTGGATTGTGGGACACTGCGCATAAGGCGCCTTCCTATTCAAAGGTCAAGGTCACGTCAGGCCGATAATAAGCAGCGTGCAACGGCGACCTTCAGAAGCTTCGACATGTGCTCGCTGCAGCAAAATTCATCGCAAGTTAGATCTGCAACAGCGGTATACTAACACGCCATGGATACTAATGGATTGTACTGCATATAGCGATTCGTATTTTTGTTCTTCCGCTTGAAAAAAAATCTCCGCGACCAAGTTCTAAACATGTATTTTTTTTTACCATCTTCACTATATTTTAATTTGTCTAACGGCACAAAAAGTGGCAGTCCTACATAAATTATTTTATTTTTCCTGTGCAAAAATTATTTTGGAGAATATTTATTTATGTATGCTCACAGTATTCAGTAAACAGTGATTTCATAGAAAGTGTTCACTAGGAAGCCCCCATAAAGACAAGTGTAATTATTTCAACACGCAGAAGAAATGGCGTGGCGGTTGCTTTGATGTAGGCACACACGTCTTCTGATTGGCTGCGCAAGGTCCGGGGAAGGGGCATTGTGTTTGATTGGCTACTGTGTGCTGCGAAAGATACCATAGGAGCTGGGCTGCCGGCTGGCGAGTATGTCACGAGGTGCTGATTGGCGAACGGCATTCCGACATTTTACTGGCGTGTGCTGCTGGAGTTCGTGGAGTAATCGAAAGTTTCATCTCTGTGCTCTGAATTCTCATTCTATAGCTGGACACCTAGTGCTAGCAAGCGTTCGTGTTAAGGCGATGTGCAACATGGCAAACCCACAGATTACTTAGTAATACAGAGATTATACACTTGCTTACTACGCGAACTCCAGCTGTACACTGAAAAAATAAAATATGTTTGTAGGAATCATCTAGACTTTTAAGATAGCGACAGCCATCTGATGGGTTATTGGAACAATCTTAGATTTTAACATAGAGAACTGTTTGTTGTATTCCTCACTGAGATTGTGTTTACTACTGTGCATAGAGCAGAGCACCGTGTCGCTACTACAAAACATATAGTAGCTCCAACAGAACAACTTCAACAATATTTGAATTGTTTCCACAACAATCAGAATTGTAATGACATAACAGAATATCTTGTTACTAGTGCTGAACAGTTCTGTAATGTTTTTACGATCCTAGTAGTTGTGGGAACAATGCAAATATTGTTAAAGTTCTCCTGTTGGAGGTACTATCTGTTGTGTAGTAGGAACACAGTGCTCTACTGTAGCAACCATATGCACAGTTGCAATAATGCAATAATCCCAGAGAAGAATACAACTAACAGCTCTGTTGGTATTGCCATCTATGTCAACAATATCTAGAGCACAGCCGTAGAAGATATGTCTGGACACTTGCCTATCTAATGATGTTAGCGAGTTGACGCCCTTAGTGACGCATTTAGTTCATCAAGTGGCCGTAAAAGCGCCGTACCAAACCAGCGCTGTTAGGATTACTGGTATAGGGATAACACCATAGAGATATTAACGTCATTTTCCCATTTTAAGAAAAACATTTTATTCCCCTCCCTGTGCTTGCATTTCAAACAGCACTTTGGTAGCAGCGCTTTGTGGTTGGGTTCATTAACTAAATCGGTCAACAAGGGCGTCAACATTTACAAGCTTGTCTTCTACGGCCGTGATCTCTAGAGTGGCCCTGCAACCATATTTTATTTCTTAGTGCACGCGCCAGCAAAATGTCGCCGCTGGCCAGCAACATGTCGAAACGCCAGTTCTCCAATCAGCACCTGGTTAAGTACTTGCCAGCCAGCAGCCCAGCCAATAGGGAACCTCTTGCTATATGCAGTAGCTAATCCGACACAGGTCCGCTCCAAAGCTTCGCGCAGACAATCGGAAATAGAGTACGCCCACATCAAAGAAACCGACCCGCCATTAGGCCACCGTGTAGTTATCTACTCTGCGTGTCGTCTACTCGCGGTGTCTTCAGACTTTCTGAATCAAACTTTTGAAAAATCACCCTATGTATGACGTGTTTGGTTGCTTCCTAAATATGTTACGTATTACAAGCGTTTTGTAAATGTGTTAACATAAAATTCCCTTATTTTTACTTAAATTGAACTTGTTCTTATGTTTTATTTATAAATTAAAATATTTCAGTTGCAGTAATTATGAATAAAAACATGGAGCAGGAAGCTGTGTTGGTAACGCCTAGTAAGAAATAATTCATATGCAAACTAATATTACATTGAGTGAGCATGAATCGGGTGCGTTGTCCCTTTTGAGTTATTTCCTAGACTGCGTTAAGGTTTATTCTACTCAGGTTGGGAAGATCAATGCTTTTAGTGTAGCAACTAAAAATTTTCGCCACTTGGTAAGCGCTAGTGTTGCACGTGTACCGGATTTTCTCCATTTTCTACAATAAAAAACAAAATAAATGCAATAATTATAAATAATATATAAAATAACTTCATAACTAAGTAAAATCATTATTTTTTATTATTCACGTAGATTAACATTTTAATTATAAGTCACTTCTTTTGCACACTGCGCACCTAGCGTTGGAAATTTTCCCTATGCCAAACACTCTCACAGGAAAACTTGTTTTGTTCCTAACCTGGGTAGAATTAACCTTAACTTGGTTAATCTTTGTTTGCATGAGTCGGAGGAATGTTCTGGAAGTATAACTTTAGCAGGGCTTCAGAAAAGTAGGAATTAACCGTGAATGGAGAGACAGCTGTAGTGAACCGTTACGGAGAACGAAGTCAGGTGCATGGCAGCCGGGAAATGCGACGGTGTCATGTGTAACTCTACGCAGGCGTGTTTTTACTGCGATATTGACGCACTGCAGTTGGCGGGAGGCGCCGGAACTAGACGGCCGTCCATTAATTACACGCCGGCTGTGGCAGGCGCAGTTGTCTTCAGACCCACCAGCGCCGGAATCAAGTGTCTCATTACGTCCGCCCTCCCCGCTCCTGCGAGCGAATTGCCAACAGTCGCGCCAATCAGGCCTGAGCAGTGTCGCCAACTTGGTAAATTTCTCACCACATTTGATGGATTTTAGCTCATATTGGCTATTCACGTTTAAGTGAGCACTTTTTGAAGCCCTCTCATTTGGAATAATAGTTAGCGATTATGGTTTATCACGGGAAAAGTGGTCTGTGTGCTAGGATTCAACGTACTGTACAAATGTCAGACAGTTTTCTTTCCGTATTGGCTGTCATGCATGTATGAAGCTACTAACCCATTTCACTAGGCCAATGAGGATTCTGATACTATAATTGGTGATTGATCTGTTAACAACTTAGCCAAGTCACAATCTTGTTCATCCAATCATGAAAGAATAAACCAGTTATAGTGTTATAGAAGATATGTTGGTTCGAAAACTTTCCGCTATTTTCCATTGTCTCTAAGTGAATAAATATATTTTATTGTAGCCTTAGACGTTAACTTTCGTGCCCGGTGAAATATATACACCAGTCGCGTTTGGTGAAATGTTGCAAGGTCAGCTGGTGCTTACTCACTGCTGTACATTACCGGTGCACGCGACAGGAGTCAGTACCCACCGTGTAGCCTAAGTCAAGTCAATGTATCCCGACCACTCACAAGCGAGCAGCAAGGGACCCATTTCACGCGTCAGCCGCCGAGCTACGTTTTAGCGGTGGAAGTGTGAACTAGCAAGCAACAGGATACAGCACACAGCTTACCTTGCAACAGTTCACCACACGCTGATATACACTCTGTTTATTACTTACGTGGCAATATTTATTTAAATGCGTGGCGAAAGGATAAAAAATGGCGGAAAGGAAAAAAATAACTAGGTCCTTAGAAGTACTCACTTTACCGTGAACAGCCTATACCTATCCAGTGGTTAGTGTATTACATAGTAATTTTGTTTTTAAATAGTAGGTGGCGTGTAGCGGAAAGTTTTCTGGAATAAAAATATATATCTGTAATGATTAAAAGCTAAATATTTCTAGTACACTTCTGTAATTGGATAGTTACTCGTGAATTGGTGGCATTGCATCATTGTGGATGATTTTTTACGATTTTATTTTAGTTTCTTGTTAACTTTATCACTTCCACTATCACATAATATGCGCATATATATCAATTCAACTGTATCAAAAAACATTAGTTTTAAAAATTATTTTAAATTGTATTTAAATTGTGATTACTGTTACTATTTCAAAGATCATTAAATACCTGTATTTTCAAAACCTGGTGGATGCTGGTGTTTTCTCACTTGTGGCCCAGTGGAATTCTCGGTTTAATCGTTGGCAACACTTGTCATCCCAGTTACTACGTGCAGAGTTTTGTGTATGGGAGCGTGTGTTTGCGGTTTTTATTTTGCCATACCCTTCGACTGCAGCAAATGAATTGTCTAACTAATGTGATTTTGTTTTTGACAAATATATCTTGATAAAAACGTTATCATATTACTGGTTTGTTTTAAATGAACACATGCGTTTTCTGTGTGGGCTTGTTGCTTTATGTATGAAATATCTACCCACCAAATGGGAATGTTTCCATTTCGAGCACGTGGGGTGGAAGAAGGTGAAAAGGGAGGAGGGGGGCTCCAAACAGCTATAGTTTCCGAGGTTTGTGGAGGGCNGAACACGTGCGTTTTCTGTGTGGGCTTGTTGCTTTATGTATGAAATATCTACCCACCAAATGGGAATGTTTCCATTTTGTGCACGTGGGGTGGAAGAAGGTGAAAAGGGAGGAGGGGAGCTCCAAACAGCTGTAGTTTCCGAGGTTTGTGGAGGGCGGCTAACCTTGTAGACCTTGAAATAGGACTCCAGTGTTTTATGCCGAGGAGAAATTTTGAAATATGTGATTCAGAATTCTAGTTATGAATTATTATTTAATGGATTATTGTAATTTCATGGAGACCAGTCCAAGCCCCTTCACACAGTGTAATGCCAATAGGTCCAGTGATGGAAAAGGTGAGAGATACTTAACTATGTCTTAACGATGTGTACAGGTATGTATTTTTTTTTATTTGCCGAAGTGATCACCTAGAGATTTTGGTTTTTAGGCGGCCACACATCGTTGTCACAAAACCCGTGTGCTTCATCTCCTGTACTCGTGGATTGTGTAATTCACAAATGTAACTGGCTCAAATTCTCTACTTCGAAATGCGATCTATTTTTTTTCCAGGGGTAAAACGTTTTGGTATTTCTTGGCAGTCAACAGAGAAAAAATAAGAAAGGGCAATTCTATATAACAGTTTTTGCCAACTCTGCCAGCAAATATTTTACCAGATGGATGCATTTATTTGTGCTTTTGCAATAGAAACGATTTGATTTATTGTATTTTATTAGTAGTTGAAGGTCTAACTCNTTAGTAGTTGAAGATCTAACTGCATTAAATATGCGCTAGTCAACCCCCTTATTAAAAATAAGTATATATATTTATTTAATTTATTCAAGTATATAATATATTTTATTAGATTATCCGATCCACTAATAATGTGAATTTTATCATTAATAGAACACATTATATGCTAGATTGTATTCTGCATAAAGGAACCAACACACACAAAAAAAAATTATAGTAAGTAATAATAAACATGATTCACAGAAATAAGGATACAAAAATTTAGGAGTAGTGTAAGAGCGGTAATAATGAGTCTTGACGGTCAGCTTCAACTTCTGAATTATTTATAGACGTTCAACTTTGACGGTTATTTTCTCAGTTTTTTGTTGTGCAGTTTTGCCCAGTTTCTGCAAAAATTGGTTAATTTATCAACGTAGTGTCGGAATCTATAAGTTGTCCATGGTAGAGCAGTTTCGAAATCAAACCTATAAAATAAAATTGGTTGCCTATGACTAGGGACACTCAAATTTCTCGAAAAGATTTCACGACCACTTGTATTTCATAACACTTTAGCTTAGATCCACTTTTGTGATTGGCTGATGTAGATGTTACGCGTCTAAGTGTGTAGTCCTGAATCAGAGATATGCAGTATCGGAGTTAACTTAATTCTGATTGGCCAGTCGACTAGGAAAACGTATTCTCACAGACACACGTTGCCAATAAGCAAAAAGAAACTACCGGTACGCTCTTAGTGTGTTGAAATCTAGCATGTGCGGAAATCTATTCGCGAAATTCAGGTGTCGCTAGCCATGACTAGATATGCTACACTGGCGTGCAGGCTCCAAACTGAGATGCCAGTGAAGTAATACAATATAAGCTATTCGCAGTAAAGTTAGAACTGTAGGAAGCCCTCTCATTGGGAATAATAGTCCAAAAATATTTTTTATTTTATTTTAGCCTTAGACGTTAACTTCCAAGTCCGGTAGAATATACAAACTGTGTTTATTACTTACATAACAGTATTTATAAAATAATATATGTATAATTATAAAAATACTCTTATAAATGTGTTTACATAAAATCGCACATTTCTACTTAAATTGAACTTTTTATTATATTCTATCTATAAATTATAATATTTAATTTATAGTTTTATTATTAATAAAAGCAGGGAGCAGGAAGCTGTGTTGGTAACGCCTAGTAAGAAATAGTTCTTATGCAAACTAATATTACATTAAGTGCGCATGAATCTAGGCGGAAGAATATCCTGGAAGTAGAACCTCAGGAGGGCTTCGGAAAAGTGGGAAGTAATCGTGAATGGACTATACAAGTATTTCTAGAAGTAGTCGGTTAACAGCAAAATCTTATAACAGGACCACATATACTAACTTAGGGTATATTTCAGATTACTTTAACCTAACTAATGTGTACTATTTTCACGGAATGAGTGTTTTTCCAGTTTGAAGTAACCCAGGAAAGCAGGTCAGTAAAGGCTGTTCACGATTATTTGAGCGCTTTTAAAATCAACCAATGAAAAAGGTCACTGGCCCTACCTGCATACATATTAACGGGCACACTGGCTAGTATGCACTCAGTAAAGTTGGTAACGACGAAGAGAAAGTAGTTCCATGTTTTAACGTCGAATTAAAGGAACTATGCAAACATTTACAAGTACTGAAATGACTTTTTTTGCTTTGTGTTTTTTTTTCCCCTAAATGCAAGAAGATGCAAATTTTCAAAATATTTCCTTTTAATAATTTTACATCTTCACTTGACCGACGCATAAATATAGTGACCAGGCCGGTGACAATGTCACGTGTACATATGGCAGAAGAATACACAACCTGCATACAAGTAGATCTTCAGCAGGGCTATCAAAAGTGGTCAGTTTACCGCGAACAGCCTCTAAGGGGGATTAGTCTATCTTGGATTTTTAGAACTTTCGCAAAAACCAGCGTTATAGCTTTTGTATTGAATTTCACGGGACGACACGACAGAGGACACTCTTTTGTACATGTTCTTAAGTTTCCATTGCATGACTACAGTGCCTGGTTTAAATGTTGTAGTCACCCGCAAGGAAAAATTCTTCCCATCTGTTAATAGTTAAAAATTTATAAAGATAGTGAAAATGTAACATATTGATAAAGCTTGAGAAGTTACTATTTATGCTGTGTCGTGCGAAAAATTTCGCTTAACAACTTAAATGTAAGTTACGGCGATAAAATAGATAAATTCAAGATGGCGGGGCCTGATCCCCCTTAAGTGTTACATTTTGAGGAGCGCGTGCGTGAAAGGCATGGACACGTCACGTAGTAAATAAGTACACAGAGACGAAATTGCGTGGCGATTCTTTTGATGTGGGCGTACCCACTCTGATTGGCTGAGCGAAGCTCCGAGACCGGGCCTCGTACCTGACTGGCCACAGCGTGTTACGGGAGGTTCCCTACTTGCCGAGCTGCCGGTTGTCCAGTAAGTTACCAAGCGCCGTTTGGAGAATGGCGTTCCGACTTGTTACTGGCTAGTGGCGCCATATTGGTGACCAGTACGGCTGGAGTTCGCGGAGTAAGCGGCTATTTCACCTCTGCATTCTGCAGCACTCTGTGGCCACGTCTGTCCTGAGCTCGCATCGGTGGTTTGACCAGGCACTGGAGTTTTTGTGACTCGACCCTCTCCTGTTCCTCTTTGCCAAGCGTGGCGCGCGTGCAGGTCGTGTGTCAAAGAGAACATTCATCGCCGCTATCTCGAATTCATGAATCCCCTCCCTCATACAAACGACCAGAGAGCATTGGTGTTTTCTTTACGTGTTACGGATCAATATCGCTAAATAACATTGCTATACTGCTATCCAGATATATGCGAACTTGAGCAAGCTCACAAGGAAGGGGACATCATTGACGATTCCTGGAATCCATCGTACCGAGCGCAAGGGGTTGTGGGTTTAACCGAGAAGATCAGAAACTACCACATTTTATGTAAATGATAATAATAAATATTGTCCGTGAGAAATACGTGTCCGTATTGTCTAATTATGAACCCACTTATGGTGGGTTCACAATTAGAAAACAGAGGCACAGGGCATAAAACATAACAGTAGAACATTCACACGACCTGTGCGAATGTGATTCACAACTGAATACTTATGTATTAATTTTTAACCAATGAGATTTTGCGATGAGTCTGACGTCAGTTGGCAGAGTTGGTAAATAATGGGTTTTCGTAGCAGATTTTGATACTGTGTTAAAAATGGACAGCAAATTAAAATATTCGGCATTTTTTATTTTCTTTAAAATATTTCCTTTTGCGATAGTAAAGATGTGGATACCGTTTAAACATTTTTCTAGTAAAATTTTACTGTTGTTTTCTCTAAATTTATTTCTTGCGGCATTTCTTTGTTTCTCCAGCATAACTTTTCCTTCATTTGGAATAAACGACTTCGTTGAAAATTTAATACTCTGCTCTGATTGGCACAATAAATTAAATATAACCATTTNTCATTTGGAATAAACGACTTCGTTGAAAATTTAATACTCTGCTCTGATTGGCACAATAAATTAAATATAACCATTTACTTCGTCCACTGTCAGGAACTCTCATGCACACGACCTATCATGCGCAGTTGAGAATCAATCGGTTCGAAAATAGGCGGTCATTTATTGTGCACACGACCTATGTTATGTTATATGGTTATTGTTTTGCTTTCAGTTGTGAACCAAGCTTTATAGCTTACGCCCTTTTATATTTTCAAAGCCATCCATTACTGTCGACGAGAGTACGCCACTAGCGTCTATGATTTCACTAACACTACATAGTTTACTTTAATTTCATAGATACTTTGAGCTTTGAAAACAATTTACCTTCGCAGTGTTGAACTTACTGAAGGGGTAAATATTTTCCGATTAGTTAGTAGGATGAATTTCGTGCTGTGTTATGAGGTTACCTGCCCCTCCGCACTCCCTTCCAGCAGATAGTGCCGATACCAAGGCCGTTTGTAAGTGCCGCATATAATAAAGATATATGGTGCCTGGTATAAGTACATTTCTAGAAGCTTTTTTCTACCATTGTTAATCTAACCTCTGTATTTACCCGCACAAACAGACACTCTTTTCTTAAGAAACAAAGAAAGTAATGAAGACGTAACAATTCAAGAAAGTTTGAGAAGTAATTATTTATGCACCGTTTTGAAAAAAAAAATCCTAGTCCTTGCCTACCTTTTGAAATAAATTATTTTGCGAGAGAAATATTTGTAAATTTAAAGTCAAAATATCTTGTAATCATTATATATCACAAGTATAGGCTGTTCACAGTTAATTGAATACTACTCAAGACAACTTCTGAAAACTGTCACTGCCCATTCCTGCATATGTGTGAACGGGCACACTGACTGACAAGCGCCCAGTAAAGGTGGTAACGACGGAGAGAGAGAGAGAGAGAGAGAGAGAGAGAGAGAGAGAGAGAGAGAGAGAGAGAGCAGTTCCATTTCTTAACTTTGAATTAAAATCGTTAGGTAAATATTTAATACTAAAATGATTTCATTTACTTTTTTTAATGCATGTAAGATTAAAAATTAGAAAATTAGTAAAATACGAATTTTTCTAATAAATACGCAGTTTCACTTGGTGGATGTTTGAATAAATAGATCAGCCCCATGTGCTAAGGTTACTTTTATTACAGGTTGGAAAGAGCAATGTTAAAATTTTTAAACTTTAAATAATTTCCAGCGCTCTTGGCGGCCGTTATTTGAACTACACGTCCCGATGCTAGCGCGCCTCTGCAGCCACGTAGTGAACCAACACACACAAAATGGCCGCGCCGACACCAGCATTCCTAGCCGCGATCTGTAGCACTTCAAACACTCTTGTGGCGAGTGCGGGTATTAAAGATGGCCACCTACAGCGGCTGACTGGCGGCAGGAATTTAAGATGGCTGCATACAGCAGACGACGTCGGTGATGGAGGATGCGATATGAAAGAGAGATATGGGATAGCTGGAAGGAATATGAGAAAACTCCCCGAGGGATATAATGGACGAAANGATGCGATATGAAAGAGAGATATGGGATAGCTGGAAGGAATATGAGAAAACTCCCCGAGGGATATAATGGACGAAAGGCAGGAAGGAGACCGGGAGGAATATGGGAAAACCTCCGAGGTATTGAACGTTGGAGACGAGAGTGAGAGACTGGAAGGTATATGAGAAATCCCCCCAAATGAATGCAAGAGCATTTCGTAAGGAAACCCAAGANTGAGAGTGAGAGACTGGAAGGTATATGAGAAATCCCCCCAAATGAATGCAAGAGCATTTCGTAAGGAAACCCAAGATGGCCGACAATGGCGAGGAATTACACAGCAGGAGGGGAAATCCAATATGAACGCTGCTGGCGAGGAATGACAGAGCAGGAGGTCGCCGCATGACGTCATCCAAGATGGCCGCCAGCTTGTTCCCTTCTCCCCAGCCCCCCGCTCCTGACGGGGAATATACCATGTGTAACTACTACTAAGTAAACTCTTTCTCGTTTGTTATTCACGTAGTTAAAAAAAAATTTACCGGCGGAAATGTTTCCTGTGCTAAACTCTCCCATAGGAATCTCGTTTTGTTCCTAACTTGAGTAGAGTTAACCTTACCCATGGCAATGTTCATTTTACATAGGCTATGGTGGAAGAATACGCACTGTGTGTAGGAGCACACCTTAAGCAGAGCTTTCAGAAGTGCTCAGTTTACCGTAAACAGCCTTCAGTATTGTTATCTTTCTCATTATGAATAAGGAGAAATGTGAGAGCGTTTCAGCCTGCAGTCCGAAATGATGCTGTATAAAGCAGGCATTATTGGCAACCGCTGTCGCCATAAGTGTCGTGTTGTCAAGAGTGCCGAGGGGTCCCGTCGTCGGCATTGTCGAGGATAATGAAATTAATAAAGCATGCCGAGGGAGGCGAAGGCCGCACATAACGTAAATTATTATTATACGTTTGTGAGGTCGTGCGGGGCCGATAAACTAATGCAATTTGCAGCCAGTTGCATGTAGGGGGTTAGGAGGGGAGTGTAGGGTGGGAGCACCCCTTCTGCCCTGCGGGACATAATCTCTGCCACCCTCGCGGTAATGTGATTGCGAGGGGGGAGGGGGGAATTGGTGCTTCAACCCCCCGGGGGCATGTTTGCAGGAAGGGGTTGTTGGCTCCACCCGAGCGGAAGGGTTGAAAAAGGCGTCAGTGCGAGGCAGCGACAAACAGCATTTGCTTCTGTGACAAACTGCGACCAGTGCACGCTTGACGTCCGTCTACATTCCAAGATTGTCATGTTACCTGCTACGCTGTTACTACCTCTGGCCTGCGCTTTCAGTTCTTGTAGTGTTCGCGTTCACATATTTAGTCATTTAAATGATCATGTTGTAATACTTATTTTCATTTAAAATGTTAGCATTTGCACCGTTATCTTTATATATATACATATATATTCAGGACTTATATTAATAAATTACGATTATTTATAAACTTTGCATTTCTTCATATATACTTTTTCAAGAGTTTTTTTGTATATTTTTTTTATTTTTACGCATGCTAAACAAAATGAATGTTTACATAACTATTTTCCTACTTCTTTTTTGCATATTTTTACATATTACAACAGTCTTCGAAGCTAAAGGGTTTATATATTTATAACAGCGACCTGCTGAGTAATGCAGTTCAGTTAAGTTACTTTCAGATTAATGTCCAGTTGTATTTCCTTCGAAAAATAATAAAAGTATTTCAAATTACTGTATCCAATAACTTGCCTATAGTCAACTTGAAAGTGTAACTTTGCTGTTAATGGAACATTTAAAATTCAAAATATAGACAAATTCCTGCCACAAACTGTATATATTTCAATGTAAGCTGTTACAGTATTGTTTATGGCGAATTACGAAAACAATTCCTGTGCTGAGAGTGTAGTGTTGAAAATGCTGGCGACTGGAAATAATCTCGAGTTACTTCACACATTGTAACAGGCGGATGTTCATAGCTTCATGGTGTCATTTTTAAGACAAGCAGATAGTGGTAACTAGATCCAGGGCAATGCTAGTGTTTCACAGTGGCTTTGGTATGTCGCACAACGTGCGGGCAGAAACTAACCAGCCCAGAACCATCAAAGATGCTCTATTTGCCACGAACCAGCCGTAGTTAATTTGAATGCCTGAAAATGTCCAGAAACGGACAATTTATATTTTGCCACATGCAGTTATCCTTTTGATTTTGAAGAATCGAAACGTTTTATACTAAACTCGCTGAAATCCTACAGATTGTTTCTGTTGCTAAATGTCCCCTGAACGTTTCATGCTTCCGAATTTTCTTCGCGATAAACGACTTCTCTTAAAATTCAGGGGAGGGGGAATTCCCCAAGTTGGCAACACTGCTCAGCAGAGCGTCTGGATAAGGTTTATTATACTCAGGTTAGGAACCAAACGAGGTTTCTTATAGAACAGTTTGGCATAGGGAAAATCTCCGCCGCTAGGTGCGCAGTGTTCCAAAAGGTAACTTTTAATTTAAATTTTAATCTACGTGAATAATAAAAGAGAAACATTTTACCTAGTTACGGAGTTGTTTTATATTTGATTTATGATTATTGCAATTATCCTGTTTTGTTTTAACGTAGAAAATACAAAAAAATCTGGTACACATGCGACACTAGCGCTTACCAAGTGGCGAAAATTTGTGGTGGTTGCCAAACTTTTGACATTGATCTTCCCAACCCGAGTATAAGTAAGCTTAGTCTGGATACAGAGTAGAGGGACGTTCGCACAGCAGCAATGAGGGGATTGGGCGCGGCTACATCAAAGCGCCCACCACGACTTCTGTCTCGAGTGTGCCGCCGCCGGGTTCATTGCGAGAGGGCACGGTGGACTTGTGCTGACTCTCCCTGTTCACCCCTTCACCCGTCTTCGCGCCCCGGGGGGTGAGGACGAGGAGGTGGGCTGTNGTGGACTTGTGCTGACTCTCCCTGTTCACCCCTTCACCCGTCTTCGCGCCCCGGGGGGTGAGGACGAGGAGGTGGGCTGTTTCATGCCTACCAATCTCCACCCTCCTCCCTGCAACACCCGCAGGGTGGCGATCAATCCTGATACAAGCACCCCCCGCTAGTGCGACCGTCCTCGTGCAAGAAAAATTCACTTCACTCATATACAGTCTATTCGCGGGTTGTCCGCTCTTTTTGAGAAATCGCCCTACTTATGACGTGCTTGNTTTCATGCCTACCAATCTCCACCCTCCTCCCTGCAACACCCGCAGGGTGGCGATCAATCCTGATACAAGCACCCCCTGCTAGTGCGACCGTCCTCGTGCAAGAAAAACTCACTTCACTCATATACAGTCTATTCGCGGGTTGTCCGCTCTTTTTGAGAAATCGCCCTACTTATGACGTGCTTGGTTGTTTCTTTAACATGCCACATATCTAGGGATAGGTGTGTTTCGCGAAAATATTTATGGCCATGCGAGACTTCGATATCTTACGTCCACAACCACAATTACCTTTGGTAATTGGCCGTGTGCCTACGTGTGAAGACATGTTCTTATTTGACTGGACCAATCGTAATAAAGTACTCCATTACTGAACGTCTATGATTCGCGGGCATTCACTTGAGGCACGGGACATTAAAAATCGTCCAACCACGAAAGTACATATGAACAAACGTGTTTTGGAGTGCAACTGGTTTGAAAACTTTTGCGAAATACACCTGTCCCTACACATGTCACAAACGTATCTTATTTTTCGTTGAATTTAACTTTTGCTTGTATTTAATCTATAGATTATAACATTTCAATTATAATTAATATGAATAAAAATGAGAGAAAAAACGGGTGTGTTGGTAATGCCTAGTAAGAAAGAACCTACTTATGATGTCTACTTTATTAATGTCTTAACACTGAATAACAATGTTCCAGGCAATACCTTTGTCCTTAGTAACATGCTACGGAAGGATACAAAATAATAAAAGTATATTCCACGCAGGGCTTTGAAAAGTGGGTAGTTCACCGTGAGCAGCCTATAGTATACCGTTAACAAGAGTGATGGTAAGATGTGACTCGAAATTGTAAAATTTAATTTAACACATGTGCCAAAATAAACAGTAAATGTTGATTTACAACCCATGCACACTGGTTTATGACAAATATTGTTAAAGTGCATGTAAGTATTGATGACATGATAAAATCAATTATATATCCCAGTTACCTTGCACATCAACACAGTGTAGTGAGAATATGTATATGTACAATACAGAGTTCATCTATGACAGCGGATTTGTCGTCATTACACAGCTCCGATTCTTTGTAGTCTCACATAGAAATGTTAAATTTATTCAACATTTCTATCAGAGGTGTCTAACAACCATATATTTCACACTACAGCACTCCGTGGAGAGAATCCCATATAGAGTCATTACCAACACACTATATATATATATATGTTCATACATTATGTATCCATATTATATATAATATATATTTATAATATTTAACAATATGCTAAAAACTTGAGAAAAACACGCTAAAGTAGACATATATGCAAGTAGGTGCTCCGCGTCTGGTTAGCGAGAGAAGAGGTGGATTCCACTTAAAAATTCTAAATGTAGAGGTTCGATGGGAATGTAAGTGAAACCGGGCGTAATAATGTGTTAGGCACCAGGTGCGGCGAGGTGCAGACTCGACATAAATCCAGGGGGAACTTCGTTACACAGCTGAGACCGCAGACAAGGGTACGACTAGAGGGACACTTCAATTTTTAAATATTCACAGTTCCCACTGTCCGGCCAATTGTGACCTGATACTGCTGTAACATCCATCGCCAAAGGAAAAATTTTCTAATAATGTGAAATCTTGCTGGGAAAACAAATGGCTTCAAATTGGGGGGCTGAGAACAAAAACCAGGTAAGTGACATATTTGTAAATGTTGAGTTAAGTGCGTTTCACACAAGTAGAGTATGTAACATGTTTGGGTAAAACTCAGGTATGTGTGACAAGGTCCATGTGGCTCTATCTGTACAGGAACCACTTGTACTGTTTATAAAATGTAATTTTCTTTTAGGACAAAAATTAGTCAAGCGCATTGTGTCGCTTACCTGGTTTTTGTTCTCAGCTCCTCAATTGTAATGCTCTGGTGCTTGAACTGCTGCAGTGTTTTTGAAATACGCGTTTTCAAGAAGCTATTAAACGTGCGTCCAACGTGCTGATCTACGAAAAGAAAACCCACTTCAGATGAGCACTGTTGAGTGATTTCTAAGCGTCACTCGCATTATAAACTCCATTTATAAGCACTCCAGCTTAGCTAAATACGGCTTTTTCAAAGTGCTGTATCTCAAGATAGACGCGTCACATGCATTAAAACAAATACTCTAGGGCTCTGCACTGAACCTTGCTACAGACTTTCCATCAGTAAAATGATTGTGTCACCGCCTAAAGTCCCGTAGGTAGATGCAGCACGACGATAACACTGCACGCCAGTTCAGAGCCTTGCGCGTAGTGGTGATGTCGCACTTGATACGCTTGGCAGAGTCGCCCTTATCGCTGTCGCGCTTCTCGGTCTCAAAATCCTAAAATCGCCCCAGGTAGACGGGCCACTTGGCGGTTTAATTTTGTGAATGCTGCGATGTCTTTTTACTACAGGCTATCGCCGATTTCTCCCCCGTTCCTGCTTGCTCCACCAACAAGATGTCCAGGTCTTACCTATCTGCAGGACACACGTTTTCTGGTGTTCTATGGTCCATTCACTGTTACTTCACATTTTTCTGACGCCCTGCGTAAGTTCTACTTCCAGGATATTCCTCCATCTCATGCAACCAAAGCTTAACCAAGTCTAGGAAATAACACCAAAGGACAACGCACAGAATACGTGCGCACTCTGTTGTAATAATATTTTGCATGAGAACTATTTCGTACGCGGCGCTACCAACACATTTGTTTTCTCACTGTTTTATTCATATTTATTAGAAATGAAATATTATAGTTTATAAATAAAATATAGGTAAAACTTCAAATTAACGAAAGACAAGTTATGTTTATGTTAACAAATGTACAAAATGCTTGTGATACATTGTATATATTTAGGAAATAACGAAACACGTCATGAATGGGGTGATTTTTCAAAGGTTTTATTCAAAAAGTGTGAATAAACCGCGAATAGACTATACGCGTATGCAATTTACAATTGATATTTATGCATTCCATTCTGGTTCTATGGGGCCGCGGTCGTGTAGTGGTCAGACTACTCGCCTCCCACCTGGGTGAACCGGGTTCGATTCCCGGTGGGGTCGGGTCGCTCCTGGATTATCGCACGTTGGAATTGTGCCGGACGACGCCACTGGTCGGCGGGTTTTTTCAGGGATCTCCCGTTTCTTCGCCCTTGCATTCTGGCGCTGCTCCATACTCACCTTTTCTTCACCCTCATCGGCTCTCCAAGACCTGGTTGTCAAGAGCCGCCCAAATATCTTCACTCCATTTTGGCTCGATGTCATAGCTTTGTTTGTCATGTTTTGTAAAACTTGCGTTTGGCCTCCTTCACAGATATTGGTGGCGGAAGTACGTGCGTAACGGGGGGACGATGAGTGGTCAGCAAGCCTTAATGACTGGCGTCTCCCGGCCACACTTCTTTGTTCATTTCCTAATAGCCGCTTAAGTGGTTCCAGCAGTGCGGAAAGACGTTCTTAAGTGTTGCAGACGAACTACTGTGTCGCTCTCCGCTGCAATACTTCGTCTCCAGTTGCTTCGCGCTCATCACTTCCGACGACAAAGCAGTCAACTACTTCACGGAGGAGTAGAGAGTAACTGCGCAGTGACCAGTTACAGTCCAACACTCAAACAACTACTTTACCAATACTTCCTAATACAGCTATGGATGTCTATTGCTTGAAGTCTTGTTTGGTACAGCAGTTTACATAAATGCATGCCGTGAAAGATTCCTACACTTTCTCAGGCCTAGTTCTACGTTAACGAGGATACATTTAATTGTGCAAATAATTTTTTTGTAATACCACAAATCTGTTAGGGGGGGGGGAGCATTACTTGAGTGTACGTCTTTAAAACCAGGACGGAGACAGCGATGTAACATTTGCAAGGTGATCCATTCCGACACTATAACTTCATGACTGATAACTAAGGCCACCTGCTTTTCGCGAAAAGATTTCAGGACTTCTTGTACTCCAAAACACTAGAGCTCAGATCCCCTTTCGTGATTGGATGATTTCAACTGTCACGCATTGCGGATGTCTGCCCGCGAATGACGTACACTCATTGTCGGAGTTACCCAGTTACGATTGGCCCAGACAGGTAAGGAACTGTCTCCCAGACAAAGACACGTGGCCAATAACCGAAGGAAAACTGCACATATGTCATAGGATATTGGAGTTTGGCCTTCGTGTAAATGCTTTCGCGAAATACAGGTGACCCCACACTAATAACATGATTGAAGTAAAATTTCTCTCGTTCGATAGGGTGTAGAACCACGACACGAGCATGGCCTTGAGTTGGCACCGCGCATTGGCGAGGGGCGGGTGTGTGCCTGCAGCGATCAGCGGCAATCTTGGGCTTGGGGAAAATTCCCGGGCGGCATATCTAGCGACTCCGATGTCGTAGCGTGCTGATTTTTGCGTCAAACGAAAGATCTCGTCTAGATCTGACGATTCAAGCCAAGTATCAATTTCTTTAATTTCGTTTCATTTAAATATTTCAAAGGGAGTGTTATCCACTAACACAGACGTATTGACGTAAAACTTCGGCAGTTTCCACGGCACTGCGACGCCCTGATGTTTATCTCGTTATTTTGACAGTTATGCTGGCAGCCACTGTCGGGGGCATGCGAAGGGTGACTAAAATCAACTTACCTGATTTGTTTCCAATGCAACTGCACGTATATTTCTGCATAAATCCTACTGGCTTGAGTCTGCTTCATCAGCAGGATATTACGAAAAGTAGTTTTGTTACTGCGACTGTTATTTTTAACCAGTTCGCTCCCAAATTTAATTTACGAGCTCAATTGTTGCAGTCATGTGGTATTTTGGTGTGCGCTGTACTTGCGTCGAGCGTACTTCTCGCAGCCAGTGAGCGTGTTGCATGCTTGTATATATCAGCACTAACAATTCACAAACGAGAGCTGCAGGAAGTTCTGCCAATCAAATTACTCACAAGCAGGGTTACCAACTTTTTTCAGATTTGCCATGAGTGGGGAAATTTGGGCTGCTCTTAGCATCGAGGTCTTGAGAGCCGATGATGGTGAAGAGAGGTGAGTATGAAGCAGCGCCAGAATTAAAGGGAGGGGGAAATGGGAGATCCCCGAGTAATCCCTGTGGGCTAGTTTCTCTATGATTGCGGAGTGTAGGGTAATAACTAAGATACTTTTTTTAGTGATCGTCCAAATATGCACGCTGCATTACAAATCCACACGGAATAACCCACATATTTTGGAGAGTAAAAGTTTTACATCCACACTAGAATTCCAGCCTTTCCATTATGAAGGGTGTTAACATCGCCTACAGATTTATTTATTAATGATGCAATACACTGAAACTCTGAGCTTCATATTTTATTCACCTAATATTTCAAAGGTGCCAACTCTCAATACCATGCTGTTAAGAGCATCCAAATATCTTCACTGACTTTCAAAGATGGTTCTGCAACCTGCCAAAAATGACTTATGCAATACGTCGCACATATCTACTGTAATTTATTTGTGTAGTCTATTCGCGGTTTCTTCAAATTTTTTGAATCGAACCTCTGAAATATCGCCCCATGTATGACTTATTTGTTGTTTACAAAATATGTCATCTATTGCAACCGTTTTACACACCTTTTAACATAAAATTATCTTATTTTTGATATATAATTGAACTTTAACTTATGTTTTAGCTATCAATTATAATATTTCGAAAATAATTAATGAGAATAAAAACGGAGAGAATGGTGTGTTTGGTAATGCTTGGTAAGAAATAGTTCTTTGGTGACTGTTATTGAGTACGCAAGAATGCGTTGCGTTGTCTATTTGGTGTAATATTCTAGACTTGTGTGCACGAGGCTGAGGAATAGCCTGGAACTAGAATTTACGCAGAGTTTAGAAAAGTTGGAAGTTACGGTGAATGGAGGGTAAGGCTGGGTTTATAAACTACACAAGAAACGCAAGCACGCAAGAAACGCTACGACGAAAACAGAAGGTCGCGCGTATTTCAAAGATACAGTTTATGAACTACCCAGGACGCAAGAACGCAACGTAAAAGCTGGTCAACTTCCAACTTCTTGCGTTACTGTTTGTGTCTTGAGCCTTCTAAATTCGCAGTGATTGATAGCAAAATCGTTTTACACTCGTACAGAAAGCTATGATTTTCAGCTATTATTATTTTATTGGTTTGTATAATAAATTTATACCTACATTTATGCGTTGTATCATAAATAAGAACATAATTACGTAGTTAAATATTTTGTTATCTCCATCTTGCTGAGCAAATTTAATACTGTTCTTAGAAATTCGTTATTCAGGCATTTAAAAGTTATATACCAGTACCGTAAAAAAAGCTCAAAATGTACAAAAAAATATCTACACCAAATAAATATATCTGAAAAAAGGGGGAAAAATTTTGTTTATTGAAAAGCATTATGGAAACAAATTTTTGGTACTTGTTCGGTATTTTTATTTTGTANAGGGGGAAAAATTTTGTTTATTGAAAAGCATTATGGAAACAAATTTTTGGTACTTGTTCGGTATTTTTATTTTGTAAGGTTGGTGACATCTTGCGTGGCGCGATGTTTATAAACTATGGTAATTGTCTCGCGTTGCTTCGTTGCATTGTTACGTTTGTTGCAAATTTTATTAAGTTCCCGGCGTTACAGAAAANGGTAATTGTCTCGCGTTGCTTCGTTGCATTGTTACGTTTGTTGCAAATTTTATTAAGTTCCCGGCGTTACAGAAAAAGGCATGTTGTAAGTAAGTGAAGAGATTTGGGCGGCTCTTAACAACGAGCTCTTGAGAGCCGATGAAGGTGAAATGAGGTGAATATGGAGCAGTGCCGGAATGAAAGGGAGGGGGAAACGAGAGATCCCCAATAAAACCCACCGACCAACGGCATCGTCCGGCACAATTCCCACTTGCGAAAATCTGGGAGTTACCCGGCCGGGGATTGAACCCGGTTGGTCCTGATGGGAGGCGAGCAGTCTAACCGTTCAGCCACCGCAGTTGTATGTTGTAGATGAGAGTATTTTTAAGCAGGGTCGCACGTCACTGCGGCAGATGCTGGTGAGACGAGGAGTGTCGGGGAGCTGTGACGGTGAATGGTCCGGTCCAGCTCGGGAGGCTGGTAATTGATCTAAATGAGGGAATCATCCCATCTGGGAGGGCCGTGAGTCTCCTCCTGCCTGCTCCCACGTCGCTGCACTTCGGCTGGGGATTCCCTCCTTCCCCCCACGCCGTCAAACTTTACCTCTTGGGCCGGCCGGCGTTACTACCACTTTACGTTCACCTAACTGCTGCTTCACAATAAACACAGAGCATAGAACATAACAGCTGAACGTTCACACGACCACAATTCTTGTGCGAAATTCATTCGCAATTGAAAATGTATGTATTATTTTTAGCCAATGACATTTTGCGACGAATCTGACGTCAGTTAGTAGTGTTAGTAAATAATGGATTTTCGTAACACACTGTATTGAAAATTAACAGTGATTTTAAATATTTTGCCTTTTTTGCTATTATTTAAAATCTTTGCTTTCGCAATCGTAAAGATGTGTATAACCCTTAAAGATTTCTACCTGTTGGTAAAATGTAACTTCTTATTTTCTCTAAATTTACGTGTTTGCGACATTTCGTTTCTGCAGTATTTCTGTTCCTCCATTTTAAATGAAAAACTTGGTTGAAAATGTTATGCTCTGTTCTGATTAGCTGTTGCTCCATGCAACAGCATAACAAATGAAATATAGCCATTTCATTCGTGCACAATGTCAGGAACTCTCATGCACACGCCCTGTTATGCGCAGTTGTGAATCAACAGGTTAGAAAACATGGCGGTTCAGTCTTATACACACAGCATATGTTTTGTGGTTGCTGTTATTCTTTCAATTGTGAACAAAGCTTAACACGTAACGAGTAACGCGTTCACGTAAGCCGGCTACACCTTGACTAACGTGTTTCAAGTAGATATCACGATGATTTCATGTGACGTTCACGTCATGGAAAATGTTGTCAACGTCTAGCTTTTTGGCGTGATACGTGATCGTGACTCTGCACCGCGTTATCTGGCTGTAAATCACAGCAGGGACGATGTCATATAATCTTTGCTTTTAGCATGGGTTTGTTTTGGTTTTATTTATGCGATGTCGTCTGCTCACGTTTTATATTAATGTGCCACATATATAATTTCCTCCCCAAAATGAGGACGAAAGAGTAATATAAGTTAGGCGAGGATTATTTTCTGTCTTAATTCCTAAATTTTTAGGGAGATTTACACTGCCACAGTTCATTAATAAAATTATGTTTCTCAGAGTTGTAAAATGCTTGCATGAAATGCAAAATGTTTACCATTTTACAATTTTTTGTGGGCCTACTTCATGAAACACAATTTCATTTTATCAGCTAATCAGAGTTTATTACATACGTTTTATTTCCATATACACAACAAAACAAAGTCTACATCTCCCAGAGACGTAGGTTAAGGCGACGTCCCAGTAGTTTACAAAGCTTTAATAAATCACGAACGCCATACTTCTGGGACACGGAGCAAAATCAATGTTAAAACACAAATACACTTGCATAACTGGAGTTTCCAGAGTTTTCACTCTGAAAATTTAACCACGCCTATTACAGACTTTGTTACTCAGTACACAAAGTATACGTGCTTACGTGAAGCATCATAATATATACCTCCCCCCCCCCAAAGTCAATGTTTTACGCGTGTTTTGTTTGTTAATATGTAAATATTCAATGAGTTTTTACATTGCTGCAGTCTATTGATTTAGTTTCTCAGACGTACAAGACTTATAGCACGAAATGCAAAATATTTACAATTATGTTTGCAAATTTAGTAATTATGGAAACAATTTAATTTTCTCGGGCAGAACACGTCTGCATATTCCAGGCACTCTTCATTCCGGAGGTTCTGGTCAGCTCCTAGTTGTTTACAACGTTCTTATCAATTACGAATGCTCAATTTTCGCAACCTGTTCATTGCCACATCGAAATTTACAATATATATACAGACCTCTACAACTAACTTGAATCTTAAGAGTTTTCAACCTAACAGCAGCAACTATCCAAGTCCCCTCCCCGTTTCCAATAATTTTGTTCAGTACATAAGTTTACGTGCTTTTGGGAAGTACCATAATATAGCGCCCGTAAATAACACCTTTTACGTAAACGTGAAGTGCAACGTGATTATTATTA
The DNA here is from genome assembly GCA_002778355.1 of Clitarchus hookeri. NCBI lineage: Eukaryota > Metazoa > Arthropoda > Insecta > Phasmatodea > Phasmatidae > Clitarchus > Clitarchus hookeri. Next base: position 51,594 of record NQII01005234.1, on the reverse strand, counting down.
CGTGTAACGTGAAGTCATCGTAATCCCGACCTGTTGTGCAATGGCACGGAAGTGGTATCTTAACATTTTTGAATCAAACCGTTTAACATTTTGAGTACGGTGCAGATTTACTGCTAATTAAGACAAGCGAGTCGCCTATTTTCTCCAAACCTTCAGTTCTGTTGGTCAGTGTATTTCCTTTTATAACATTCCTATTGGTTCACACGATGCCGGCCGCTCTTTCTATAGTGAACAATGTTCATTACTAGCCGGCTCTCTGCCAATATAATGCCGAGTTGAAAGTGTTCCAATCAAATATTCTTTCCTACGTAGACTAATATACAAACCATCCTGTTCATGTGAGTAGTTAACACTTCGAGTGTGTCTGACGCAATGCGACGTTGGGGAGAACTTTATGAAAACTGCTGGCTAGGTAATATTTCTTCACCTGTGTCTTCAGAGAATGCGGATGTCGTAAAGTTACGGCAGACTACATAAACCTCTGTAATATTACGTCGGCAGCACCAGAAGTGTTAAAAGTACCTCATGTATGACGTTTTTGGTTGTTTCCTAAATATATCATGTATCACAAGCACCTTATACTTCTGTTAATTAACATAAAAATATCTAATTTTTTTGTTAAATTCAACTTTTAGTTATATTTTATTTGTAAATTATAATACAGTATTTCATTTACAACTAATATAAACAAAACCAGAGAGGAAAATAGGTATGTATAAATAAGGAGAATCAGTCTACCTCATATTTATCCTATGGTTTGTAATTGTATGTACTAAACAGTCCCGACAGCGGAAGGAAACAATGCGGCCTACAGCACGCATAGACTCAGATGAGCTAGACCGCTTATTCGTCTTCTGCGCATGTACCCAACTTTATCTACCCCAAAGGAACACAACTGTCGAAGTCACATGGCCAACAGTGATAAACGTGTTTGTTGTACCTCAATTCTTTAAAGACAAGCACTTTTATATGAACGAAATACTTTTACCAATTTGAATTTAATCAAACTGCACTACAAATTGGCTAGAGAAAGTATAGATACATCTCAAAGAACATTTTTAATAAACAGTATTCTAACCTCAAATCCTATCCATGTCGTTTTTACAAGACGTGTTGGCAGAGGAGCAGTTCAATGTTGGGACACGGAGACTGGTTTCTCGCAGCCAGCGAGATCAGTCTCCCTCACCTTTAGCCTCTGTCCGTAGTAACAGGTACTCAATAACAGGCAGCGGTAACATTTAATGGCGGAGAAAAGTAACAGGTACTGGTTTAGCTCACCTCTACTCTCTGGCAGTGACAGATACGCGACGCGCGTGCGGATGCAAGTCGCGACCTCTCTCAGCACGTGTGGCGAGTGGGCGTGGCCGGAAGCATGCCTCGGGGCCGGCTATTGGCCTATTAGCCGCGAGGCACGCCTGGGCGTCGTCCCTGCCGCCGCCAGTGCTGCCAAGGGCAGGACATTTCCCGCCAGTAGTTGACAGCAAGAAAGTGAAGATGATAACTAGGGCATCACACTGGATTGGCTACTTTTGGTAAATGCTGCTGTAATAGGCAATTTGCGATATTGACACAGAAACTGCAATACTGTTGTATAAATGGGAAAACAATTGGGAGAGTTTTAATAGCAGCAGGAATGTGCAAATAAAACTTATCCGAGACTAGAAAATTACACCAAAGGGTTTGTGCGCACTCTGTTTATTTTGCATAGTAACTATTTCTTACTAGGCATTACCAACACGTGTACTATTCCTCCCCTGTTTTTATTCATATTAATTGTATTTGAAATATTATAATTTATAGATAAATATATGTAAAAGTTAAATTTTACCGAAAAGAAGGTACTTGTATGTTGAGAGAAGTATAAAACGCTTATGGTACATAAACTATTTATGAAATCACTAAGCGTAGTGTAGTGTTGAAAGAGAGCGGAAGTGTGGGGACGACTGAGTGTCGGAGAGTAAGTTTGCAACCGGCCCGGTGTGAGGGAATGAGACGTGGCGAACAACCCCCGTAACGGCAGGCCGGGATGGTGGTACGTGCCGTGCAGTTACCCTTTACGGGCGGTGAGAAGTGGAGCGCCCAGTGCCGTGGCCGCCCTAAGTCCGCCGGTAACAAAGCTAGACTAGACTGCCTGATACACTCCCTCCCGCCAGATAGCGGGTTGTGATAGTGGTTTCCCACATATTTCTTGTACCACAAGCGTTTTATACTTCTCTCAACATAAAAATACCTTCTTTTTGGTTAAATTTAACTTTTACATTTATTTCATCTACAAATTATAATATTTCATATATAATTAATATGAATAAAAAAGGGGAGAAATAGTACACGTGTTGGTAATGACTAGTAAGAAATAGTTATTATGCAAAATAAACAGAGCGCGCACAAACCCTTTGGTGTAATTTTCTAGTCTCGGATAAGTTTTGTTTGCACATTCCTGCTGCTATTAAAACTCTCACAATTGTTTTCCCATTTATACAACAGTATTACAGTTTCTGTGTCAATATCGCAAATTGCCTATTACAGCAGCATTTATCAAAAGTAACCAATCCAGTGTGATATCCTAGTTATCGACTTCCCTTTTTTCCTGCAACATATTACCCCGAGTGTACTCGTTCACGTATGACGTGTTGCGTAGTAGGCGAAATCATTATTAGTGCTGTACAAGTTCAGATGCTAGCACTAATGCAGACAGCATCTTTGTCCTGGTTATTGTTATCGGTTACTGCTGGCAGACCAAGATGCTGTTATTGGTTGCTGGCAGTGCCATCGATCAACAGAAATACTTATCATAGCGTCTAACATGTAAGTTATTACAAGAAGTTCTTACGTACAAGTAAGATCAAAAATGTTCTCTTTTGCAACACCTGGAACAAAAAATTAATGCGTAAGCTAAGGGGTTGATATGAATAAAAACAAAGGAGAAAATATGTTTGATAGTAATGCCGAGTAAGAAGTAGTTCTTATGCAAAATATTTTTTAACTGAGTGCACACGAATGCGGTGCGTGGTCACTTTGGTGTTATTTTCTAGACATAGTTCAACTTTATTTGCATGCGGCGGATGAATAATTTGAAAGTAGAACTTAAGCTTCAGAAAAGTTGGAAGTAAACGCTAATGGACTACATCCTGGCCGTCGGTAGGTGGACAGGGTTCCTACCTGGCGTATGGCGAAGTGTTGCAAGGTAAACTGATGCTTGCTCAGTGCTGTACACACTCGGTGCACGCAGCAGGAACCAGTAAACACAGTGGAGTGGAGCCGGAGAAACTGAATGTACTGCGGCCACTCACGAGAGAGCGGCGAGGCACCCATTACACACGTGCTGTGACGTCAACTGCGCTAATACGTTTAAGTGGCCCATGTGTATGTAAACAAGCACGCTATTGGGTATAGTATAGAGCAAAACACAGCCTACCTTGCAACACTTCACCACACGCCGCTGAATACTACAGAAAACCTGGGAATTCTTGAAAAGTCAGATAAACGGGTGGTAACTCCTGGAAATTCAAGCCTGTAATGCAATGTGATTTGGGACACCCGATTTTAGCGAGAAGATTTCGTGACTAGTGGTATCTGAAAACATTTTAGCTCATATCCACTTTCGTGACAGGAGAGTTTACGTGTCACACGTTTTCGGTGTATGCCAGCGAATCACAGGCGGCCAGTTTCGGAGTAACCAACTTCTGATTGGCCAGTCAAGTAAGAAACTCGGTCAATAAGCAGAAGAAAACAGATGGTGTGCCTGTAAGGTATTGAAATCTAACATGAGCGTAACTCTTTTCACGAAAATCGGATGTCCCTAAGATGCAATATAGCAAGACGTTCTCAGTAACACCCCAAGGAATTTGTTTTAAAACTGATAGGCACTGAAAGATAATTTGCGTTACGTTAAGTTAGAAATATACTTTCAAGTAACCAATTCCACTCTTCGTGGTGTTGTTCAGAAGCCGCAAATTCCGCGAATTCACATTTCATAAAAAAAAAGGCTTTTTTTTAGTAATTTTTTTAAAAATTTTATTCCGAAAAATACTGTAAATTTCTTTTTTGTTGGCTGTAAAACCTGTAATTGTGAGGGGAATGTTATCCTAATGTTTTTTTTTAGCAAGTTTGGTGTATACAATTGTGGTGGCTGAAAAAAAAAAGGGGGAGGACATAAATATCACCCTCTCTAAACATCTTTCACTTCGAACTTGGACAGATTTTACGTAAGAAATGGCCCAGCAGTGAATTTTGATATCTATCAACACATTCGATGAATGCAAATAATGAAACCAACAAATCATTGTATCATAAAAAATTAATAATATATATCAAAACAAGTGTATGTGGGATTTAAACACTTTTAACGCACTTCAAAACAATGCTGTGACTAACAAAAATAAATTATTTTAAAGTTTAAAAGAATGCCCCTTTTCCTAGAAGCAGAGACCCGGGAATTTCGCGGGTACATTCGGCAACAAGCTAGACTTCCACAGTGCTTTGGGTACTTGAGCCTCGGTTAGTTGTTAATTGGCTGTCGCTCCAGTTTAACCCTAAATCACTTAGCATTGGACGGGATTAGGTCATTTTTTTCTTTCAGGCTTCTTATTGGTCGAGAGTCGTCCGGGGCGCGTCTTACGGGGTCTCCCTAGTAAAAAAATTTAAACTTTTCAAGGTCACTTGCGGCCGTAAGAGCGCACTGCGATGTCGTTAAGCTTCACGTGTCTTCTGTTTTCTCAGAATTTCAAGCGGTGACTACCGGGTTTTAGTACTGCAATCTGTTCAGGAAAGATACAGCATTGCCACTGTAGTTTAAACAGTTTTACAGAAGAATAAATATCGTAAAGTCAAGGCTATTTACAGTGATGTTTGCTGACTTTTGACACTTTCCGATGAACTTATTTATGTTTCAATAACAGCATTTATGAATAGGCAACAACATATTAACTTTCATCTCTGTCCTGAAGAAAGATTTATATTGAAATATTTCATAGGTTTCTAAATATTAGAATGGCCACAACTGCTTACACCGAGGCCCATGTAGGTATGTTAAAAAAATATCCATATATTGAAATTCTATTATATAAACGATGCCTATATTGATATAAATCGGCGATATATATCTAAAGTATTTTATCAAAATCAACGCTTTTTCCTGGTATTGTAAATAAATGCTTTTAAAATTATCTTTTAATAAACTCTGTTTCAATACCAAAATTGAATAGTAGAGGGATTATGGCGACTTAGGCACATCGGGACCTGGGACCGGAGCGTCGGAGCTGTTCGTGCTTTGTAATTTCGATCGGCCGGAAGCCATCTTGGATACGTGTGACCTTGACATTGACCTTTACCCGGTGACCTTTGACTTTAACCCCGGCGATATTTGACCTTAAAAACCCAAAATATCCCAAAAATATAAAAATATATAAAAATTAATTTAAAATGTATTAAAATTACTAAAAATTTATTATTAAAAATTACTGAACATTTATTATTAAAATTTCAAAAATATCAAAACAAATTTTAAAAACCTACAATTCCGGAGGATCCTCCCTTCCCCCGCTACCGCCATTTGATATTGGCTGTTTATTAGTCGGCAGGACTCCACCCCCAGCACTCCCCCTTCCAATATATTTAATTGCCCAATTGCTTCACCCCACCTCCAATTACTCACCTTCGTTCTACCAATTAGTTGCGTTCGCACCACCCACTTTCAATATATTTAATTGTCCAATTGCCCCACTCCCTCCAACCCCTCGCCATTGCTCATTCCATCGTATGCAGCCATCTCGGAGGGTTTTTCGTTTGTCATTTGTTTATAAATTGCTGGAGGTGGCCATCTTGAATTTAATTTGTTTACATTTTCAATACCTAGATGGCGCTAGTGTATAAATTACCAAATTACCCGCCAGGCAGTGATAACTTCTCTATTTAGCAACCAGGTGAGCTGACGTTCTCTTTTACCTATGCCAACACGCCATTTTGTTTTTTTCGTTTGTAATTTGTTTATATTTTCAACACCCAGGGGGCGCTAGTGTATTAATTACCGATTTCGTCACCAGACGACCTGCCTGTTTAACTATCAGGTGGCAGCCATATTTGTTTATATTTTTAAAGTATAAGTGGTTTATATTTTTAAATTATAAGTGGTGCTGTTGGCGCTCTCCATATTGGATTCTATTTTCAATTCGTAGGTAGTGTTCAGCAATAAAGTGAGCTGTCGGCACTCACATTTGTTTCATAGACCTACAATAACCTGTAATTTTTATCCTATTAAAAATATATATAATTTTTATAATCAGTGGTATACTTACATGCATAATTTATTAAAGTGATAATTTTTTGTATTGAAAGCTTTAATTATGACCGATCAATAATAATTTTCATTTTAATCTTAATTAAATTACCATTGAAATTGAGTATTTATTTGGTTACCCCTCATCCCAACACTTTAGTCCGACCAATTACTCACCCACGCTTAATCCCTTACCACTACCGCTCTTGTTTTCAGTATTGTCCGCCAGAGCGTGCTAGTTTGGAAAAAGTATATAATGTGAAAAAAAAAAAAATGTCGACCTTCGGCACAGTTCCTCGTCTGATGCCAGAGGTGACAGATAGCTCTCTCACCCCTCGTATTTTAGCGTTCTTACTGGTAAGTTCAGATATTTAATTCCATTAGGCCGCAGGATATTATCAAGTGTGCACGTAATACGCGTATATTTTCCCGCGAAATTACAAATCTGCTCGTCTGGAATATCTGTTCTGGCCAGCTAGTCTCTGGAGGATTGTAACCTCATAAAATACTATATCGTTCATTTTTATTTTATATATTTACCATTTAATTAATTTGTAAAGGCTTTACCTCATTACCCGTCACGCTACTGTAACACTTCGTATGCATTCACCTAATGTATTCGAAAACACTAGAATCGTGGCAGGGTCTGAGTTGGTTTATGACAATGGTTTCGTGGAGGACCAAACTGCATTCCATCACAGTCTAAAGACCTATGCCCCCACAACGAGAGCGGTTATTCGAAGGATATTTGCACATGTTTTGCTCGAATGGTGGAAAACATCGCTGTTGGCTCTCCACATAATAACACAACCAATAAAATTTAATATATGGCTCGAATGCAGCGTAGCAAAACTGACCCATTCAACGACAGGAAGGTATTCGAATCGAAATGCAAGATAACGAATATACCGTAAAACCTAATACTGGAAATATACATCAAGAGAAAGAAGCATACAAAGAGCGTGTTTCGGGGCAAATATTAACGCAAAATCAATCACCGAGTGTCTCTTCCCCTCTAAACAACATGCTTGCCCCCTTTCAGCAAAACATTTGTTGGAATTTTATGCTGGAAAAAGTCATGTGCCGTGTACAGATGCGTTATGCAGCTTTCTATAAGGTAAGCATGGCTCGAAAACTCCAAAAACAGTGTTAAAATCATTTCGCTAACCCCGCGGTATGCGATATGCACAGTGAAGGACACCATGCATTCCCCCTCACCAAGGCATAGACGCTATCATTAAAATACATTTCCTCCCAAGTTTGAAATCAGTACGTGCGAACATGTGTATGTGTATGTGCGGCCTCTAATCTAGCAAGTGTCAATAGTATTCACTATTTATGAATTACGTCAACTAAAATACAGTTTTATTCCTGAGATGCTAGTCTGCCATGCAGATTTACACCACAATACGAATTCCAGCAAAGATAAGCGCATACAGCTCTCATTTACCACCCGCCGACCTCGTCGAATCATATAGGGAATGACTTCACAAGTGCGAAAAAAAATTAGAGCATATTGCAGCCAGTGCCTTACGGAGGCCATGAGATTTTAGAGTTATTTTAATCCCTTTAGAATGCTAGAAAATTGATTCTATGTACAATTTTTTTGTTAATAAATGCTGGCTCGAACTCCACCTTTGTTTTTTAGTGTATAAAAATCAAATGTGATATATTTTTTTTAAATTCCTGTGATACCGAAAATACTTTGTGATGCTGTAAAAATAACAAATAAGAAAAAAATGGTGCATTCTCTACTTGCTTATACGTCAAACACACAAAGAGTCCGAAATATCCCAATTTGCAGGCGAGACTGATATACGCATTAAAAAGCTATTGAGACAAAAGCTTACTTAAAGAAGTGGATACGAGTGCCATTACGGAAGCAAACGAGAGACACGTGCAGTCGTAANTTTATATTTTTAAATTATAAGTGGTGCTGTTGGCGCTCTCCATATTGGATTCTATTTTCAATTCGTAGGTAGTGTTAATTTCTTGATTTCACTGCCTAGCGAGCTGTCGGTACCTGATCATTCTGACAATTCAGCCGCNTTTAACTATCAGGTGGCAGCCATATTTGTTTATATTTTTAAAGTATAAGTGGTTTATATTTTTAAATTATAAGTGGTGCTGTTGGCGCTCTCCATATTGGATTCTATTTTCAATTCGTAGGTAGTGTTAATTTCTTGATTTCACTGCCTAGCGAGCTGTCGGTACCTGATCATTCTGACAATTCAGCCGCAAAGTGAGCTGTCGGCACTCACATTTGTTTCATAGACCTACAATAACCTGTAATTTTTATCCTATTAAAAATATATATGATTTTTATAATCAGTGGTATACATACATGCATAATTTATTAAAGCGATAATTTTTTTGTATTAAAAGCTTTAATTAAGACCGATCAATAATATTTTAATTTTAATCTTAATTAAATTACCATTGAAATTGAGTATTTATTTTGTTACCCTTCATCCCAACACTTTAGTCCGACCAATTACTCACCCACGCTTAATACCTTACCACTACCGCTCTTGTTTTCAGTATTGTCCGCCAGAGCGTGCTAGTTTGGGAAAAGTATATAATGTGAAGAAAAAAAAAATGTCGACCTTCGGCACAGTTTCTCGTCTGATGCCAGAGGTGACAGATAGCTCTCTCACCCCTCGTATTTTAGCGTTCTTACTGGTAAGTTCAGATATTTAATTCCATTAGGCCGCAGGATATTATCAAGCGTGCACGTAATACGCGTATATTTTCCCGCGAAATTACAAATCTTCTCGTCTGGAATATCTGTCCTGGCCAGCTAGTCTCTGGAGGATTGTAACCTCATAAAATACTATATCGTTCATTTTTAATTTATATATTTACCATTTAATTAATTTGTAAAGGCTTTACCTCATTACCCGTCACGCTACTGTAACACTTCGTTTGCATTCACCTAATGTATTCGAAATCACTACAATCGTGGCAGGGTCTGAGTTGGTTTATGACAATGGTTTCGTGGAGGACCAAACTGCATTCCATCGCAGTCTAAAGACCTATGCCCCCACAACGAGAGCGGTTATTCGAAGGATATTTGCACATGTTTTTCTCGAATGGTGGAAAACATCGCTGCTGGCTCTCCACATAAAAGCACAACCAATAAAATTTAATATATGGCTCAAATGTAGCGTAGCAAAATTGACCCATTCAACGACAGGAAGGTATTCGAATCGAAATGCAAGATAACGAATATACTGTAAAACCTAATACTGGAAATATGCATCAAGAGAAAGAAGAATACAAAGAGCGTGTTTCGGGGCAAATATTAACGCAAAATCAATCACCGAGTGTCTCTTCCCCTCTAAACAACATGCTTGCCCCCTTTCAGCAAAACATTTGTTGGAATTTTATGCTGGAAAAAGTCATTTGCCGTGTACAGATGCGTTATGCAGCTTTCTTTAAAGTAAGCATGGCTCTAAAACCCCAAAAACAGAGTTAAAATCACTTCGCTAACCCCGCGGTATGCGATATGCACAGTGAAGGACACCATGCATTCCCCCTCACCAAGGCATAGACGCTATCATTAAAATACATTTCCTCCCAAGTTTAAAATCAGTACGTGCGAACATGTGTATGTATATGTGCGGCCTCTAATCCAGCAAGTGTCAATAGTATTCACTATTTATGAATTACGTCAACTAAAATACAGTTTTATTCCTGAGATGCTAGTCCGCCATGCAGATTTATACCACAATACGAATTCCAGCAAAGATAAGCGCATACAGCTCTCATTTACCACCCGCCGACCTCGTCGAATCATATAGGGAATAATTTCACAAGTGCGAAAAAAATTACAGCATATTGCAGCTAGTGCATTGCGGAGGCCATGAGATTTGAGAGTTATTTTAATCCCTTTAGAACGCTAGAAAATTAATTCTATGTACAATTTTTTTGTTAGTAAATGCTGGCTCGAACTCCACCAATTAAGAAATAAGAAAAAAAAATGGTACATTCTCTACTTGCTTATACGTCAAACACACAAAGAGCCCGAAATATCCCAATTTGCAGGCGAGACTGATAGACGCATTAAAAAAATATTGAGACAAAAGCTTACTTAAAGAAGTGGATACGAGTGCCATTACGGAAGTAAACGAGAGACACGTGCAGTCGTAATCTGAGTTCGCGCACACGTCCAGCCACGCTGCACAAGGTGTTGAATTTGACTTTGCCCTAGCGCACTGATCCCGTGGTGGGATTGTGGGGTGAGGATGGGAGAGGGGGCCGGGGACGTGGTTAGACTTGTCGCTCCAGCAGCTTGTTTTATCTCACTCACACACCAACTTTAATTCATAGGTTAATAAACATATATATCTGCACCCACAAGTCAACAACAGGGGTGACCCATATTCAGGGGGACCCGGGTTCGATTCTCAAGTCGTCCGGCCCGAATTTCGTTTTTAAAAATCACTCCAGGTGAATGCCGGTATGGTTTCTTGGCCGAGTACTTACTTGTTCCTGTTTGCCCTAGCAACTAGTTCCGTCTCAAAATAGCATAAAATTTACTTTTATTATTATTTTAGCTTGCACGTCACCTAGAAAATGTAATCTCTCACTACTATTTTACGAGAATCAAATAGACAGTCACGAATAAAACATATTTACATCCGCTCATTATAAGAGGAATGGGGTTGCGGCTATTTTATTTCGCATCGAATCCGCGACATCGGGCTTTCAGAATCACGAGTCCTGCTCGTTTCAGGAAATACAAACTTTATATATAAAAAAAACTTCAAATAGTAACATGTAATGCAGGAAAATATGTACATATTAACTTATAACAATTCAAACTAAATCGCAACACGTAATGCAGGAAAATATGCACGTATTAATTTATTTAAAAAAAAAATCACTATATTGAGCTCAAATATTTATTTGGTATCAGCAATTCCTTGGACTTTCAGGCATACCGAGATACCATTTTGCATTTTACAGGTATTTAAAGCTACCATTTTGCACCCGATTCTTTGTTGGAATGGTAACCTCCTTCCATGAGTAATACATATAACCCTTGTTCCGGCGGAAAAACCTATGACATTTTTGCACCGATTTAATATATAAAGATATTAAATTAAGATAAGAGAAAAAAGGCCGCCCATTACAGAAATAGGAAAAAATATGTCTATTAACGAACTTAAGATAATACACTTCATGGCCCGAAGAGTGCTGCATATTTATATTTCCGAATCGACGTGATATTCCGAGGTGAAAAAAAAAGCTTGGTATTTTAAGTTGTATTAATCTTGTAACTTCAGAGGAAACGTCTATGTTTACACACCAAGGACCTGATTATTAAAAAAAAAATTAAAGCTCAATCCCCTAATATTTTTTACAATTAACAGTACGCGACATAATAGCAGAGCTGAATACCTATTCTAAAACAGTCCCCAGTTCTTTATTAAACTGCAGAGATAATACGCACTTGGGCAATATTTCAGCCCAGCCATACCAGTGTATCATAGACTTACGAACGAAACATTTTTGAAAGACCAGAAGTGAGTGCTAACCTGACTATTATCGATGTTCATTTTTGCGACAAACTTCGTGCACCTCCATAATGCCCAGCAAGAGTTTTGATGCTTGCTAACATACTTGTCCTCTATCAGTCCCTCGTGATGCCACGAATATATAAATTCTCGCATTGTGCCAACACACAAGCAATAAATTTGCGAAAAATATGTCAAACATACTTATGTTTACACACACAAGGTTCTTCACCCTATCAATATTTAAAAAAAAAAAAATACCTGGCTGCAGGAGAAATTACTTAGGTCAGAAGGCCTACTGCAATTTGCGAATTATGAATATTTGGACATATCAGTTCAGACTCCCAATCGAAAACAGTACCCCAGGCCCTTTTTGCAACGTCGACCTCTTCCACGATGTCGCGTAAGAGGGAGACCGCGGCGACGCAGAGGCTAGAGCTCTCATTTCCCATCACGAGTACGCTCACAGCATCCCTTCTTTTGTTCACATGTTTACACACAGGAGGTCCGGTCCACCTCAACACCAGCCCATTCTTCACTCGGCCTCTTCGCCCCAATAAGTCGTATATATATAATTGTTAAATATAAAGAAATGTTTGCATAATTTAACTTTTTTTCAATGTATGAACTGTTATTTGGTGATAACATATATGTAATGCGGTAGCCCATGGCATTAGTTTACTTTGTAGATTTTATCATCCGTACAACTTAGTTAGTATTTATTCATTGTTATGGCTGCAGCAAAACAGAAAAAATTGAATTTGAAATATAAAGTGTAAAATTGTTTTATTTGAAAATGCCATCGCATGTAATGTATACATGTTGAACGACGTTTGGTACAAAAATAAAATTAGCAATTTTTTTGGGGTCAGCAGTCTTAAGAGTCATCTTTACATCTACAGGCGTAAGTATGCAACACGTATTAACTCCATTTACTCTAATGTTAATCTATTTTTGAGTTTTTTGGCGAAACGATATACGTCACCGCCTGAAATGTGGTATCAAATTAAAGGTATTCATCCAATAATGCTACATACAACAAGCATATTGTAATATTCGAAGTGAGATTTTATTAAAAGCAAGATTATTGATAAAAAAACACGACCACAGATGAACTGGACACTGTGTAGCTTAAATACCGGACCAAAATAGTATTTGGCTTTTCTATGTAGCATCTTCAATGTTTTCTGCGTCGAAATGTGTTATGATATTGTACCTGACGTGTAAGCTACTTCCGAAAAATACAAAAAACTAAACTATTTTGTGATAACAAAATCGTGCAAGGAGATAGAACAATTTTATCCTGGGCTCAAAGGCCATCTCTGCTCATTGTTAAAAGGGCGCACAGCAGGGGGGCGACAGGAGAATTCACACGCAAGTGATCTTACCCTTAGAGGTCTCGGGAAATCCGTAGTCTTCGTGCGCTGCCTCTCCTTGAAAGATGAATTCTGTATGAAATCGAATACTATAATACGACCGAACTGCAATAGCAACGTAAACTAAGTTTGAATTTTTCAAAAATATGTTATTAATCTTTATTAATGCACGGTGTTTAGAGAAGTGCAACACAACTGAGTGCGTTATTGTGTACGTGCGTGTACATGGATGGTGTGGAAATGTAGATTATGTAAAATCTCTTTGAATTTAAAAATGGCGAAAAAAAACGGAAGGAAATATCTCTCACGGCTTTTCTTGCGATGCAATAGTAATATGAATCTCATATTGTTTTAATGGTGCAGTGGACAATTTTGCTCGTACGGAAATATTCAAATTACTATAACTTGGAAAGTTTAAACTCTACCAAAATAAGAAAAAGCAATCAGTATGTCGCTGTTCGTAACGTTCTTACATATGCGAGGAATACACACTGTGAACAATTTCAGCAAAGTTAACATTATACATAAAAATTGGATTTCCAGTGTAATAAATAAGGGCAGATGGGTGTTTTTTTTAAAGGCCACGTACTTTTCAAAACTTCCCGCAAGAAAAAAAAAACACGACAAATATGTCGCTGTTCGTACTGAGGCAAGAAATACACACAGTAAATATTTTAAGCCAGGTTAAACTTACAAATAAAAATCCTTGGAATTTCAACATAATAAACTCATGTAAAAAGGAAGTGTTTTAGACCATGTACATTAAAAAAATTCTAACAACTGCTTCGAAATATATTATTTACAAACCACAACAACTTACAGTTTGTAATTCCTAATCGCAATTCCTGAATAAGTGTTGTCCTATGACAATCGTCGGACGATTGCGTCACTAAAATCACTCGTGTCTACAACTGATACGAAATAATTTATTTGCAGACTCATTCAATTAATACAACACAACAAAAACCAACCAACAAAATTAAACGTCAGAACGTAAATACGCACGTAACCGCTCGTACTTCATGGTCGACGGTTAAGGAAAATGGCGGACCAAGGAACAGTCAGCCAATTAACACGTGCCGATAATACATTTCACTCAAGAAGACGCACTAGACAGGCTCCTACATCGAACAACGCTTGTTGACATGTGCAAATATTGAAATAATTAACTGCAAATATAACATTCCCACAACACCAGCAAGGTACTCACTCAAACATGACGAAAGAGAGCTCAATGACGTTTGCCGGGTTGGAAACGTTTCACATAACCGGGATGTACTCATGTTCTACTCTAATTTCTAACATGTTTTTAAGGTCCATGGTATACAGTCCAAAAATATTGTGCATTACTCGAAAAATGTAATTTAAATTATAAGTGTTGTAATAGCCATTAAATTTCAAAGTTATAATTTTTAATTCCGAGTATTTTCCCCTCATAATCGTCGCATAAATAGTCAACANCGCATAAATCGTCAACATAACAACATATATCTCGATACAACCATCAAATGACGTAATACTTTGCAAATTACAGCATTTACTGTTCACATGCTGTGTAGGTTGGTCACACTGTCTGTCAAAATTGACTGAAGTTAAGTGAAACGCGGTATACGCAATATTGGGCCAGATAACTAGCTCCTAAAATTAAATTGCATAATTTTTTATAGTAAGACATATCAAGCGTGGTGACAAATGCAGGTGTGTGTGTTTGTGTGCGTGCGTGTGTATGTATGTACAAACACATACATATATGTACACATTTCTTATGTCCCACACGAGTGAAACTGTAAGTTATGCTACTGGTTTGTATAATTAATATGCTTTTATTTCAGGCTGCAATTGTTGGTTACAAGACGAAAAAGGTTTTGTTAATTGGCGTACGAAATAAGTACTGCACTGTGTGTGATCAAGCACAGAAACAAGGGAAGGACCAGCCATTGTGTACATGCAACAAGAATTGGAGTCAAGAACAAAGTGCATCCAGTATGGAAGCTGACATTATCGTAGAAGGCTTTTGCAGAAGTGAAGAAACGTATGGTTTGCGGAATAGAACTCTGATAGCCGATGGTGATAGTAGTGTCTACAAAAAAGTGCTTGAAGCAAGACCGTACAGAAACTTAACTGTCGATAAACTGGAATGCCGAAATCACCTTTAGCGTAATTACTGCAACGTTAAAAGTAATCTTGACAACTGGAAAAAATGGCCCATTTCACCTGAGGAAACAAATACATGCCAAAAACTTACAGTTGCGTGGTGCTGATGTAAAAGCTGCTGAACACAGAATGAACGAGGAGGTGGCTATGCACGAACGTATAGCGAACCTGCGAAATTACATCGTAAATAGCATTGATAATGTTTTTGGTGATCATCAACGATGTGTTTCATACTTCTGTGCCGGTGCAAAAGAAGGTGAGAGAAATATTATTCAGATTCTTAAGGAGCATGGCCTGTACCGACAAATGAATCTTTGGCAGGTAAGTTGAGCAAGCATAGCCACAGTTTACTTTACAGCGTTGACAACAATTGCGTTGAGCATTACAAGTCTGCATTACAACAAGCGCATCAACTACACTAAACGTGTATCTTATCAAACGAGATGCACCGCGGCGGTGGTTACCTACAATTCTGGAGCTGTACTCTTTAAACTTCATTAAAAAGTATGTGGTAAAAGTCCAGGTACATTTACAAAAATATTAGAAGATCAAAGAAGACGGAAAGTGAAAGTAGCTAGAATAAAGCGAAAGAATGTAGGTGGAAAGCCACCTCTAAAACCAAAGAAGAAGCTGTTTTCTGGTACAAAAAGACATCGATTCTGATTATGGAGCTAAGGCACAAAAGCCAGATCTACCTGCAGATTATTTCAATGTTCTGTGTAATGAGTAGAGACCGAATTATATGCAACATAAAAATAATGAAATATGCATGCAAATATGCATGAAATAAAGCCTAAAACAGGCCAGTTTTATGTGAAAACGTGCAACATAAAATAAAACAAAAAAAATCTAAGTTTTTTATTTGATAAAATTGAATGCAAAATATTTGTTGTTTTTGTAAACGTTTACAATCATGTACTGTTCTAAATGTTCAGTTGTAAAGTTGTACCTTCTATCTCTTAAAATATTTGTATAAGTGGAAAAGGAACGTTCCACGTCCACCGAGGTTACCGGGCAATACTTGAATTTACGTGCTATATTAGCAGATATCGTCTCAGGCAAAAGTTCACCCGTGCCATTAATAAAACTATTAATTAGACACAAAGGTTAGAAGCCGGGGTTGTTGTTGTTGTTTCTGGCAATTCGGAGTTCATTCGGCGGATTTTACACTCATTGGAATGGATTCATTCAATGTCAAACCATAAGTTTCAAGCTTCTTGATACTCTTTGGTATGTGGGGAAAATGGGTGATAATTAGAGCAATGTTCTTTTTAATAGAAAAGTCTTCAAATGCTTCCTTGCACTGACAAACTGCCATAGAATCCGTGCTGTCGAAGCTATTTACTACACCTTTAATGGCATCGAGATGTTGATTGTAAAACAGTACAGCTTCAAGCCACGTTCCTCATCGGGTCACCACTGGTTCAGGTGGTAAAGGCACAGTAGGAAGTTTTTCTTTATAGGCTGTAATGTGAGTGTGTGCCTTGAGAAATACCTTTTTTTTTTTGACGAAATCAATTTATTTACATTTCCAAAAGTGCATCGTACTTCTTCGGCGAGTCGATGGACTCCGTTGGCAAAGCAGGCGACATGAATCAAATTAGGATAAAATACTTGGAGGGATTTGGCTGCCTTGATCATATAGGGAGTACATCAGAGAGAAATATGTACACTCATTCATCTACAGAAGGATTTCGAAATACTTTTTTTATACCCTCATTCACAAATCTGGCGATGGTAGAATTATTTGTATTTTAAAGTTCTTTGCAGGCTACCAAATAAGAAGAAGAAGGCTCTAGTTCTAATTTTCCGATTATCAGATTCGCAATATAACGGCCGCAACTGTCTGTAGTTTCTTCAGCTGAAATCCATATAATGCTATCTTTGAGGTCATTCCGTATTTCTTCCAAGACATATTGGTAAATTGTTGGTATGTAATTTTTACGTAATGTTGATTCATCCGGTATATTTTGATTCAAACAATGTTTTGATAGAAAACGTTTGAAGGTAGGATTTGATAGTTTGTAAACAGGACTATTAGTTTCAAATAATGCTTTACATAAATTCAAGCGAAACTCATTTTTTTGTTTGCCTTTAGAAGTAGAGGCACTGCTACTTGCCGCAGTTAAAAGTTGTTGTCGTGGACCCTTCTTATTCAACGCTGCAATATGAAGATTTGTATTAACGTGCTGGCTTAATTGAAATTTTTTCATGCACGAAACATTTTTCTCACAAGCTCGACAGAATGAAATGTTCCCGTCGTAAGTAAATATTCCAGGATAGTCTACCATCCACGTTGAGACACTTTTTTTTTTCTCTGAAGGCATCGTACACTTTAAATTTACACAAAATCAAAGACGAATGAAACTAGCGGTGCACAGCAAGTTATTATTGCAACAACAAAACAGCGCGTATTTTGTTTTGTTTGGCCTGTGGGAGAAGTGCGGTAGAAGCGAAAAGGTGTCACCCGTTCTTGTCCCGCGCGATTCTGTGTTTACTTGCCTAAGCAAAAGATGCGCGAATGCTAAGAAAGCCGTGCGTTTTATTTAGGTTGGTAGCAAGCAACGTTGTTACGTTTGGAAATGTATTTAGATCTGTAAAAATAGCGCAAATTGACACATCAGTAGGTTTTCATTAAAATATGCTAAAATCTGTAAAAAAATAGCCAAAACATCCTCTACACTGATCTTCAACAAATATCAGCTGGGAAATACGGAAAAGAAAATGAGCACAGAACTATTGAAGCACTGGAAGAAGCTGCACATGTAAAAATTCGGAAATGTGGGGTTTTTTTTATTGATTCTGAATTACCGTATTTCAGTGCAACACCAGATGGTTTGATAGATGAAGATGGCATTGTGGAAGTCAAATGTCCGGCGTCCGCAGAATTGTTGAGCCCTGAATCTGCTATTCTGCAACGGAAGGTGACGTTCTGGAAAGTTGGAAAAGATAAGAAAATTGCGGAGGTAAACAAGCGCTATAAATATAATTATCAAGTTCAAGGCCAGCTGCATGTTACCCAAAGGTTGTATTGTTTGTTTGCTGTGTGGAGACCCAATCCACCATTTGTGTTTTAAGAAAGTATACAGCGGGATGACGAATTCTGGGCAAAAGAAATGTTAAAAAAGTAAACTTAATTCTACATGTAATGTCTGTTGTTAGAACTCGCGGACCCATGACACACACGTTCAATGTCATTACGTAAACCGAAACGTATTTTGAACGAAAAAAGAAAAATAATAGAAGATCAGCCGAAATCTGCTAAAAGAATTCGTCAAAATTTATAACTTCATTTATAATACAAAAGCAAAGTGTAACACAATTTGTCAAGGGACCATCACATCTACGGAAGGATAACATTTCATAATACAAAATTTCTTGAAGACGTTTTGATCATGTCCAGCTTGTATTAAATGACTGTCACTGTATGTATATTTAGATAATTTTAGAACAACAATACAATCAAATCTTTTATAAGATTTCATGACAAAGTGTTGATCTTTAAAAAATTACTGCCCGTAACAGCAAACATTTTGAAGTACAGTAAGCACCGATGCAAAACTCACGGTAAAGTTGGCAGTGACATAGGGAAAGTAGTTCCAATTAGGAAATGTAGTTCGCCTTACTTCTGGCACAGTAAAATTTTCCATCCTTTCTGTTGAGCCATATTTCCTCAGTCGTACTGTCACGGCAGCGCAACTATTTGCTTGTACGTAGCATTAGTGTTACTGCATTCATTTTCAAGGCATTTGTTAAATACGGAAATTTCCATTTACGTGAGAATGTTGCATTTCCGTGGGAATTTTGATACGTCCACAAATATTACTATGAATATCACCAGGAGATAGAATTTTGTGACTTTCTACGGGAATAAAATGACACGCGTCACTTGAAAGCACTTATTGTTCTTAGTTGTTACAATTTGGTAGTTATTATGTGTTGTTTGTTTTTACATGTTGCTTATTATGTACTGAGTAAATACAGTGATCTTGTGAACATCTGATCCAAACATATCATATGATGATATTTATGTTGATGAGGCATAAGGATACACAATGATATGACAGTATAAACTATGCAGGGCTTTAAATTGCGCCGACTTTACCATGAACAGCCTATAACAGTAAATAACACATCGTGGAACAACACCACNGGCTTTCAATTGCGCCGACTTTACCATGAACAGCCTATAACAGTAAATAACACATCGTGGAACAACACCACGCAAATGATCACTTAAGAGCAAACCATTTCTTTTTTTTACAGCTATTCAAAATTTTTAATGCTTTCCTTGGAACAAACACAGTTAGTTTTCAATCATACTAAGCCGATGGAAAAAAAATTAGGCCTACATTGTTGTTATAACTACCACTAGTAAGCGATAAGAAACTGTAGTTTTAAAAATGTGGTATACCGTTTACTATTTTATATGGCCCATGTGTATAACTTAAAATGTTATAAATTGATATTTTGGTGACTTGTAATTTTGAAATGCTGCTGTAATTACCTAAGTTTAATTGTACAGTAGACGCACAAAAATTATATTTCTGTTGTTTTAAAAAAATATGTTAAGTGCATGTGTACATAATTAGGTATATGAATAGCCACATCTTAAAAAAAAATTTAATATGCTAACAAAAATTTGTCAGATGAATGCACATATCGTAATGTAAGTACTATAATGTTTAATCTGTAATTATGCTGGCCTAATGCATTTTGCAATAAAGCCTCTTTAAAAAAACGACAATATTCATGCAATAAACCTAAATAAATAAAGCCAAAAGTCATTTCTCATGAGACTATAATTTTATTTTTCAAGTACCCTGACAACGTAAATTTGCAATGTTCTTGTATTTTGAAGGAGTATTCGAACATTTGGAATGAAAAGAACAGAATTTGTTCAATGAAATAAAATGTTTGAAGTCACAAGTTTGTTGGGAATTTTTTCAGTTCATTAATATTCGAAAATGTTAACCATAAATATTCAATTTGATTGCATAATCATCCTTAATTTTTAATTATGCTAAATGTTTTACCTTCAGTTTGTTGATCAATGACTGATGCCTACAAAGAAAAATTTAGGGTTAATTGCTGATAGATGACAACCTTAATTTAGTTTATTACTTAATTGTATGAGGTAATAATCTGTGATTTTACATAGACTTTCTTTCAAGTGATGTGTTGTCAGTGAACACTTGGAAGAGAGAAGAATAGTATGAAGCCCAAGATCCCAGTTTGTGTTTAGCAGGTCGTGGACCTGTCAACCTTCGTCAAACGGTCACTAATCTTGCGGTAGCAGGATGGCCGGGAGACCAAACGCACTTAGTGCTATAACAGCACAAGGGAGTCTGCCTTCATAACTAGCCAAGGATTTCTAAACGCGCTAGCCCACGAGGTAAATATGACTCTTAAGGGCCGCCCAGATCTCAGATCTCTGCACTCACGCCGTTTCTCTACTCGTCAGAGAATGGGTAGCTACGCCCACATCAAAAGTAACCAGCACGCCATTTTCGTCTTTGCGTGCGTATCTACTGTGTGGCGTGGTCCTGGGAAGTTTTCTACTGCGGACATATCGGGGCACGGTAGTCAGAGTTGGAAGCTCTAACCACTGCAATCTTCCCCCCCTCCCCCTTTACCAATGCATGGTTCTTCCTCGACCCACATACACACTCGGCCCAGTGCAAATGGAGTGTTTGGAGTGGGTGACATCATGATGTCGCAGTTATACGGGTTGTATTTGCGAAGGGAGGGGGTGTAAAGCTCTCCAAACCCTCTCCAGTCGTAATGGCGTGTCACTCCCCCCTCCTGACTCGCCCCATGTGGTCATACATAACTCGCGTTAGCCCTACTTCTGTTAAACACCTTACGATTCCACCGAGCAGTCAGCTGTGTGTTAATCCTAGACGTACACAAATAAAGTATATAAAAACATTCTTACATTAAAACATTAAAAATAATGTAAAATTTTAGTAATTAAAATAACTTAAAGCATTTATTATCTTGAATTTTTTGGTAGTTTTACAAATAGTTTTTCAGGATTTTGGTTTAAAAGTTATTCTGGATCATGCGCAGTACAAGAAAGTTAAATTTGTAAATATTTTTTCCGTAACAAGTGAGCCAACAATGTTATGGGATTTGTAATGTTTTACCAGAACTGGCCATTACTAAGACGTCAGACTACTTTCACATTGTGCGTTGAGGCGCCTTAACACGGGTTTGATAAGGGCGGGGCGGGTGAGCTTCTACGTGACCACAGGGAAATTAAAAGTACAGACGTGAAATAGTCGCTTATTCTGCAAACTCCAGCGGCACACGCCAATTAAATGGCGTCGCTGGCCAGTAACATGTTGGAACGATAGACCAAAGATGAGACAGACCGATCTCGCTGACTGCGCACGTCCAGTCTCCGTGTCCCAACATTGAACTGCTCACCTGCCAATACGACTAGCAAAATCGACATGGATTGGATTTGAGGTTAGAACACTGGTTAGTAAACAAGTGCTTTGAGATGTAGATATACTTCCTCTAGACAATTTGTAATGCAGCTTGATTAAATTCAAATTCGTAAGAGTATTTTATTAGTATAAAAGTGCTTGTCATATAAGAATTAAAATATAAACAAGCATGTTCATCACTGTTGACCATGTGACAGTCACTTGTGTTGTTTGGAGTAGGTCATTGTTGGGTACATGCGCAGAAGACGAATGATCGGTATACCTAATCTTTAGTCTATGGTTGGAACGCAGTTCGTCCAATCATCGCAGGTAACTCGGTCACTAGCTGGCAGTTCAGCCAATAGGGTACATTTCGCACCATGTTGTAGCCAGCCAGACACAAGGCTCGTTACCGGAACCTCACGCAACCAATAAAAAAATGCGTATGCCCAAATGAAAGGAACCGGCAAGGCATTTCGTCTCTGTTTATCTATTCTGTGTCGCGAGGGGGGAAACACTAACGCGCCTATGCGTGAAAGTATTAGAAACTGACCTGTGAGCCATTCTATGTGCCGCGTCTTTAATGGTGCTGGTCAGCAAAACAATCATTATTTTATATTTGTATAAAATACCGTTCAACTTTTAGACGTTAATTGTAATTTCAAGTACAAATAAAATGAACTAAAACATTTACAGAAAATTCAGCAAGGGTGACTAAAGGGTTATGTCGTAATTCATTGTAAAGTTATTTTTACAAAAAAAAAAGAAGGAAAGAAAAAATTATGTACTGCTAGTGCTACAAATAAAAAACCATGCAAAATTTCTTTATTTTCAGCAATTTGAAAAACATCTTTCATAGCGTGATTTTAAAAATTTCTTAATGTAACTCGTAGCATCTTATTTCAGTGTCAATTATCTCATTTCAGTAAGTGAGTTAGTTATTATTGTTTGTTCGTCCCAAAAACACTAGAATTTTGATTTTGACACGCAATTATGCAAAAAATATGTAGTCTGAAATTTTTTTGTGCTATAAAATAGTACTCTTAAGTAACGTGTACAAGTTGAATATTTTGCACAAATATAAAATAATGAATTTTTTAGTGACTATGTGTGCTGCAGAACCCGTAAGTATGAAACTCCAAACCGTTTGGTCCGATTTCGTTTTACAAGCCCAAGTGTTGCAGCCACGCAATATTTTGGTGAATGCTGTACTTTTGTCCAGCGTACTTCTCGCAGTGAACAACGAGCTGTGTGTTCCATTTTACCAGCATTAACGATTCACCAACGGGAGGTGAAGAAACTTCGGGCAGTGATTACTTTCGTACACAGTACGGTTACAAGTATCCTACCCTCCATGTGCAACATATCCTCAATGGGATAATTGTGTGCAAGACTGCGTATATATTTCGCAGATATAAAAAGGTTCATTTTTTACGACCGCGTAGTCCAAAGGTGCATTTTTATTTGCCACGTAGTGCTGCAAAATAACGTCTGCTTTATACGAGAAGTGTAGGTCGAAGTTGCATTCCTGACTAGTCTGAACTGTTTTCTTTTTCTGTGTAAAAATTTTGTGAATGCTTAATGTACTTTGCGTTAAAAACGTCACTTTCGAACACACTGCAAGGCAGTTCGTTGGCCTTAATTTATTTCATTTTTACTGCAATAAAATGGACGCTTTGTATCAGCAGAATGGAAACAAGGTGGCGTGAAAGACCATAAAGTGTTGCGTGTGGAGCGTTGCATTATGCAGGGCCGAAACTTGGTCACTGAGGAAAGAATACCAGAGAAAGAAAACAGCGGCATTTGATTTATGGGTATGGAGAAGGTGGAAGGAGAAAGCAAAAGATGAAGGAATGCCAGACTCAGTGGGATGGGGGAGAAAATAAGGTAATTTTACAAACTAGAAAGAAAAAGAGACGTCGGACGAGTTATTGGATGAAGATAAGAAATATCTTTAGGCTAGGTCTCGAACATCATTTTGGATTATTGTATTTCTTGCCAGTAGATAGAAAAGGGGGGTTCTGGGACACCTGGCTTTAGCTTCGGGATTCAGGATTGGCTGGCGTCGAGCGAGGGAACCACGGAGCGTCGTCCGGGGGAGCCGATGACGTCATCATAGATTTGTTTCTGCTCTTGCATTACTCTAGGTACGCGAGGCTCTCATCTCTGATTAGCTACGCAAGGCTCTCAAAATATTATGTTCTGAAAATTTTGAAAAATATTTTTTAAAATTTTAAAATTTTTATTTTAAAGTTTTATTTTAAATTTTTATTTTAAATTTTATTGTAAAAGTTTATTTAAAGTCGGAGAGTTGTTGTAAAGACACAATCTAAGGCTATGTTGCGCAACAAGACGACATGGAA
This sequence comes from Clitarchus hookeri, assembly GCA_002778355.1. NCBI lineage: Eukaryota > Metazoa > Arthropoda > Insecta > Phasmatodea > Phasmatidae > Clitarchus > Clitarchus hookeri. The sequence continues at coordinate 27,471 of NQII01005234.1, read as the reverse complement.
TGTCCGAGAAAAATTAATTTTAGTTTCAAAATTTATTTATAAAGTTTATTTCTTCTTTTCAAATTGATGTTTTTAATACTTTTTTCAAATTACGACACACGAGGCCCTCGAAGGAGGGGTGAAGCTGGCTGCCTCTCATAAAGGATGCTGACATATATAATGTTAAAAGAATCTGTAATTCCCGAACAGTTTAAGGTACAACCGCCAAATTCATAACATAGACATCACCCCCGACAATGTAAATTAACATAGTCATTTAAGCCCTATGTGAACTTATAAGCATAGTTGTCGTAATTCCCGAACCGTTTAATGTACAGCCGTCAAATTCATAATATAGGCTTCGCCCCCGACAAGAAAAAATAACACATGGCCATTTAAGCCCTATGCGAACTTATAAACTTAGTTGGTCATAATTTCCAACCCATTTAAGATATGGTCATCAAATTTGTAACATACGCATCACCCCCGACAACGAAAATGTCCACATGGTTATTTATGCCCTATGCGAACTTATAAACATAGTTGGTCGTAATTTTCCATCGGTGTAGGATACAGTCAACAAATTCGTAACATAGACATCACCCCCGACAACGCTAATTATCACAGGCTTATTTAAGCCCTATGCGAACTTATAAGCATAGTTGGCCGTAATTCCCAAACCGTTTAAGATACAGTCGTCAAATTCATAACGTAGACATCACCTCCGACAACGAAAATTATCATAGGGTCATTTATGTCCTATGAGAACTTATAAGCATAGTTAGTCGTAATACCCCGGCTGGCTGGATGACCTGCATTGACGGGATGGTGCTCGGCATCGCGTGTAACCTTCATCAGGATGGATGACGGGCGATGCTTGGCGTTGTGTATTATCTCCGGCTGGACCCTCGTTGATGGGGGCGGTGCTCGGCGCTGTATGTAACCTCTAGCCAGATGGTTGACCTACGTCGTGGGCTACCTCTAACAGCTGCGACAAGACGGTGCTCGGCGCTGTTCTGAAAAAAATTCCATTACGACTAGGGCTGCGGTGGTGCAGTGGATAGACAACACACTNGCGGTGCTCGGCGCTGTTCTGAAAAAAATTCCATTACGACTAGGGCTGCGGTGGTGCAGTGGATAGACAACACACTACCTCTGGTGGTGCGGGGACTTGCATTTCGACGGGGGTCGCGTTGATGCAGTGGATAGACGACATGTCATTCAAGCTAGTGGATTTTCTCCCAGTCTTCCCAAATCCCTGCCACAATGCTCCGACTAGTCCCTACTTCGCTTCTTGGGGGCCGAGGTGATGTGGTGGATAGACGACACGCTAATTCCCCAAAAAAATTGTTTTGATTTTGAAAAATATTTTTTTGTGAATATACCATGTTAGTCATTACCCAAACTTCATGCTCTTACATTCCAAGCGAGGGGTTTTCTCAGAGTCTTCCCAAATTCGATTCTTGGAGCCGAGGTGGCGTGGTGGATAGGCGACTCGCTTCTCCGACAACGTCAATTATCAAACAGTGATTTATGTCCTATGAGTAATTGTAAGCATAGTGGACCGTAATTCCCNTTCTCCGACAACGTCAATTATCAAACAGTGATTTATGTCCTATGAGTAATTGTAAGCATAGTGGACCGTAATTCCCAAACCGTTTAAGGTATAACCGTCAAATTCATAACATACACATCACCCACAACAGCAAAAATTATCACATACTCTAGCAGCCTACTACCCGCCTTACAAGTGTGTGTTGCTGGTGCGTGACGACATGCGTCGAGCGTTTTGCAAGGTGGAAAGGCGGATACATACTACACTGACGTGACTTGAAGCCGCGTGTACTGGAAATTTCTACACCCGTACATTGAACGGGGATGTGCACACTGTGCTGACGTGGCGTGACACTGCGTGTGGTGACGCGATCTGATGCAACACGCCTCCTCACGCGTCAGGAACAAATCAAACCTCCCAGATATTTGTCAGGCGATGGACGGCGTGTGGAGAAGTCACATAGTTTAGCCATCCTCTGCATTATTTGTATTGTGTGTTTTCTTTCTGTGCGTGGTGTTTAAAACTGAACGAAGAGCTCCTTGTGGAATGTGAACGGTTAAATCCAATTGTTTACGACCCAACGAACAAACAATATAGGGATCCGACGGCCAGGAAGGAGGCATGGGAAGAAATTGGGAAAAAACTAGGGTTTCCAGGAATGTACAATTTATTTCATGTAAGTTTATACTTTTTCGACAGGTACCGAAATAACGTTTTAGCTTTGGTACCTAAACACGAGGGCGTATTTGTTGAAAAAATTAGGCCTACTGATAATTTTTTGGGTAGCCTAATGCCTTACCAAACAAAATATGTTTTACATTTATGTGGAATAATTTATTTGAAAAAAAAAAAACAGGTTAATGCTTTACGTATATCTGTAAAAAAAAGTGCAAGCTTAAATGGAAAATATATAAAAAATGTCAGGTACATTGCAACTTTTGATTTACGTTACTATTATTGCACTGCTGTAACATCAAGCTACCCTTCTTTTTCATTACGCACACAAAGTGTCCGTGTTATCGGAAAGACAGATACTTAATGTCACAGAAATGTTTCCTTGATTACTGTGACATTCTTCCCTTGCGAATACTTGTCCACTGCCAAGGACAGGTGGCAGTTCCTTGCGGAGAAACAAAAAACTTCTTAAACTTTTCTCTCACCATGGCCGTTGATTTCCTCGTTGCACATTCTTCCTCCCTCCTCAAACGAGGGAAATAGTGTTGGTGTTTTGGCGGAGGAAGTTGTGAAGACAACATGCGGCAAGAACGATGAAATCGGTTGTGCCTGCTTGCGTCTCAATTGGTTTTAAAAATATTCACCATCGGCCAGCTAATTATAAATGAAATATTATAATGTATGGTTAAAATATAAATAACATTTCAATTGAACCAAAAATAAGATACTTTTGTGTAATTTTATTTCGACACAAGTATGAAACTCGTGTGATACACAACATAATCAGGAAACAACCAACACGTCATACATGGGGTGATTTTTCAAAGGTTTGATTCAAAACGTGTTAAGAAACCGCGAATAGACTATAAGGTGTACGGTTTAACTGCAGTAGATTTGAGGTTGTCGTAGTGGAGTGCACGGTAAAATATTTCTGTAGTTGTTACAAATAGTTCTTAGTAAAACTAGTTGGCAAATATTTTCTTGTATCTCTACAGCTGAATTATTGTGTATTTTATACACATTATTTTAGAAAATATACTAACATATTTTATGTAGCTCAATGTTTATAATAATCTCGAAGTCTACAACTTTTGTTTGTTAAAATAAAACATTATTTTACACATTGCGCACTAAGATTTTGTGAAATTTACTCTAATTGATTTGCAGTGTTACAAAAACACCTATGGCAGGTAGTTTGCGAAGAATTCCTTGTCCAAACTCAACAATATGTTTACAGTATATGCGTAGACTGACAGTCTCTCATCTCGCCTGGCGGGCGATTGGCGACGTCTCAATGTGTGTAAGGTTGCTGTGNCGCCGCGGCGCCTGCCTGCCTGCCATCGACCCGGCCGGCGCCCAAATCAACCTCCGGAGGTCGCGTGCAGCCCCCCCCCTCCAACCCAAGCCCCTCCTAGTATCCTGCTACCACCACCTGGCACACTACACCGCCGCCCTTGTGATCTGCCCCAGCGAGCCTGCCGCACCGTTATGTACGGCTAAACATAACCTCTACCTACCTCCCCTCCTACCACCACCCCTCATCATCTCATGTGCCGCCATGCGCTTTTAAAACATTGACTAAAGATGAGGTAGACCGATCTCGCTGGCCGCGCACAACCAATCTCAGTGTTCCAACATTGAACTGCTTTTCTGCCAATACGACTTGCAAAAACGGTTTGGATTGGATTTGAGGTTTCAATGCTGTTTAGTAAAAAAAATGCTTTGTGTTGTTTGTATACTTCCTCTAACGAATTTGTAATGCAGTTTGATTAAATTTAAATTGGTAAATGTATTTTATTCATATAATAGGTCTTGTTATTTAAAAATTAAGATANATGCAGTTTGATTAAATTTAAATTGGTAAATGTATTTTATTCATATAATAGGTCTTGTTATTTAAAAATTAAGATAAAGACAAACACATTTATCACTGTTGACTATGTGACTTTGACGGTTGTGTTCCTTTGGGGTAGGTAAATGTTGGGTACATGCGCAGAAAAAAAAAAGAGGTCTACCTAATATTTATGGTTTAAACTTAACAGTTATTTCGAAGTACAACTTATTTTTCTTACNGAAAAAAAAAGAGGTCTACCTAATATTTATGGTTTAAACTTAACAGTTATTTCGAAGTACAACTTATTTTTCTTACATGATTAGTTTCACATCTGTAACCGTAATCGAATATTACCTGATTATTTAATAATGCCAACCGCACATGGGAAAATACAGGTATAACTAAAACCGTACAAATAAAATAACAATTCTTTAAGTAATCCTCTATGTCATGTCTTGCTTCGATTTTTTGTGTCTGGTCATAAATTTTCAGTACAAATATTTGTATTAATAAAAATCGAAGATGGAATGTATACTACCCTCTTACTCGCTAAGTAAACTATTGTATGTAAAGTCAGTGTTTGCGTGTGTTCGCATATCTCAGTTAATAAATGGTCTGAGAATGCGACTTTTTTCCTTATACAACCGCTACTTTTTACTTCTGTCTAATCAAATGTATAGTAAGAAAAAAAAACAGTGGATATGGTTAAAAACAGAATTTTTAAGGATTTCCTACGCAGGGTAAAAGTAGTCTACGAAGTGGCAGCTCTAGTTAAACAAATTGGCTTACGTTGCAGGTATGATATACTACCGTTACAGATCTAATTTGCGGGAAATTCAGCTTGCCATTAAACAANTTACGTTGCAGGTATGATATACTACCGTTACAGATCTAATTTGCGGGAAATTCAGCTTGCCATTAAACAATCGGCCACCAAGAATAACATCCCAGTGCCGGGGAGGGGAGGGAGTAGTTAGCGCGACGAGTGTCGAGAGGGGAGAGAACGTAACCGTAGTAGCATGCTGCAATGACGCTGGGTCACATCCCGCCACTGGTCATTTTCAAGGGAATTCGCCCNCGCTGGGTCACATCCCGCCACTGGTCATTTTCAAGGGAATTCGCCCACGTCCGGAATTCACAGATAATCTCCCTGATGGAGATGGCGGTTTCGCCGTGAGTGAACGTGCGTACACACACGAAGGAATATTTCTGAAATTCCTGTAACACTTTCAAAAAAACACCGTGATCTAGGAAGAGTACTTTTGATTTGAGATGGCCATTCTAAATATGCAGTACTTTCAGCTCTTCTGTACTACCAGACCAAAGACGGTGAAATGCTGTGCCCTCCGCCTCACACGACGCACGTGTTGCAACGCTGTGATCGTTGTGTTTTTAAGGCATTGAAAGCTAGTTATCAACGCGAGGCTATGTAATTTGTTCACAGGCATCCAGGAACAAATATAACTAAGATACAATGCAATCCTCTAATGGAGCTTGGAAGGCAACATCAGCTGTTGGACTACCAGTTAATGGATTTGCCTGTACAGGAATATTTCCTTTCAGGCCTCAATCAATCGAGGACTTCCGTTTTGTAGCTTCCGACACATATTTATATTCCACTGCCAAGAACGCTAATAGGTATGTGGTTTGAAAAACGATTCAATAGAAAAAAATCACTAAAATAATGACAAAGAAAAAAACCCGCACTTTTACACACACACTCGGGCCGTTCATAATGACACAGCCTCTACCTCCTGTGGGCTGGAGACTTTGGAAACACCCCCGAAGAAACCTCGTCAGCATAAGACAGAAAGGTGATCATTTGATATTGGCCTGCATCATGTCGTCTCACTAAGGTGCCTTGACATGTTTTCTCAAACCTTTCAAACTTTATTATTTGCGTGGTTATAACTAGGAACATTTTATGGGAAATTAAAAAAAAATGCATAACTACAAAACTTGAAATATTTTGCTTGAATCTTTTATATAACTACTTTTTTTTACCAAATATCTAATACAATGTTTTATAATCTTTAACGAAAAGTGACATTGAAATATATAAATAAAATATTTGGCTAAAAAGATATAAAAATTTATAAAAAATATTTATAATAATATTTAAAATCTCACAGCATTACATTTCTTTGGTATATTTTCAAAGTATCATCCCCAAAATTTACACACTTTAAATTATTTTTCCCCTTTTCACAAAACTTCACTTTAAAAACATTCTGGCCACAGCCTAACACAAATTTTGTACCTTTAATCTACATTTACAACTATTAAAAAAAACCCAAATATTAAAATATTTATCTGCATTGTGAACACCTCCAGAGTCTGAGAACCAAGCACACCAGGTCCAAGAGTACATGCCTATTTATTTAAAAACCCTTTCCTCACCCCTCGCCGATACTTCACATTTAATTGATTTGACCACGGGATATTCAGCATTTAATTAGGTACATTTAATTTTAACCAATATGAAAAACGTATTTCGAAATAGAGGGCTTTCAGAACTACACGGAAACAGTCTTATTTTCTGTCACGAGCATTTTCTCTCTTCAACCTGCAACTCTTGGCAACACCGCTGACGTCACCAAGGCGTAACCAATAGTAGTGAGGCACGTCAGTCTTTCGTCTGTCCGGGCTGGAAACACGGGTGCTTTCTGTAGTTGGATTTCTGACTCTGAGGCGGCCACTATCTATGCTGGTCCACTCGCTGCTCCTTTGAAGGCCCACTTGACGTCGGGCGCCGATTCTGCTACCTATATTTCACCGTAGACGAGGCAGCATACATACATCGTGGTCTTCCAGAGCTGTTCTAAACTATTCGGCAAAGGTAGGAAAAACTTCCACAGCTGAATTTAATAACGGGCAGGCGAAAATACGTAACGAGATGTGCATTTGTTTTATAGGGAATTGAAGCTCTTGACCACGAGACTAAAACATATCGTCTCAACAATAATGAACATCTGCATCCACCCATTACATTTTCGCAAGCAA
>NQII01005234.1:0-20387 GCA_002778355.1 Clitarchus hookeri | reverse complement strand
TCCCCCTACACACACACACACACACACCTACACAGAGCCTCAGCAAGTGACCAGACAAACGAGATGGAATGCACGTACATACAGCACGGTTATTTATAACATGAAAGTAAGCCTGGTTAATACTGTAGTATTACTGGCCGCACGCCCACATCTAAGGAACCGCCACGCCATATTGCTATGTTGTGGGATGATGACGTGGCCTGAGGTTTATGCCGCGGTCTTTGAGCGGTCCACTCGTCAGTCTCGTGTATTTGCCGAGAGGGAACATGTGATTACTTTGTGCAGGCGACGGCAGCGGGGGCAACCACTGACTAAAAGATACAGACTATCGTCTTATGCGCATGTATCCAACATTGACCTACCTTACACCAATACAACTGTTAGTCACATGGTTAACACTATTGATTGTGTTCGTTTATTTCTTTATTTTGAAAACATAAGCCATTTTATTAAAATAAAATACTTTTACCTATTTAACTTTAGTATAATTGATTTAAGAATTGGTTAAAGGAAGTATAAAAAATTTCAAATCAGTAGTTCATGTAAGCAGTATTCTAACCTCAAATCCTATCCACGTCGTTTACGATAGTCGTGTTAGCAGGAAAGCAGTCCAATGTTGGGTCGCGGAGTGGCTACTGCGCACCTTGGGAGCGCACTCTTCCCTATTCTTCCTCTACAATGGCGACAGCAGGGGCATACACAAACACTAACTTTAGAAAGTGCACTAGCTGCCGTATACCTACCGACTATAACTTCGCAACAGAGTAGATTAAGCACCCATAGACGAGGTGGCTCCTTGTATGTGTGCGTGCCCATCCTCTCATTGGCTGTGCGAGGCTCTGGGGACCGGTCTTGTAACCTATTGGCTACTGTATGCTGCGAAAGGTTCCCTATTGGCTGGGCCTGATTGGTGAACGGCGTTCCATTTTTGCCGGTCATTGACACCATTTTGCTATCGCGTGAGGTTGGAGTTTGCGATATATGCGATTTTTTCAATTTTGGATCGATAAGTATTCTCGTGATTTCGCGTTACACTTCAGTACAGAGGTAGATGGTATACAAGTATGTGTTATTTCACGTGTGTCGTTTGGACCTCCGCCTGTCCGCCCACGCATTGTAGAACTCACAACCGATAGTAAACCATCAAACTGGCGGCTTATTCCGTGTGGCAGGGTGGAACAGGAGATTAGTTTTGCTTGAGGCGGTAGTGAATGAACAAGTGACTTCTGCTAGAGTATGTACAGCATTGTGGAGTCTACTTTGGTGCCGACTTATAAAGCGAAATTGCAAGGTCTCTGCTCACGGCCTGTACATTAAAAAAATGTATGAATTTGTATTTGTTGCAAAGTATGTCCAAACGCAAGTGGGTGGATATAACCCCCCCCCCCCTCCTTTTTCCTAACTTAATTTTAGGCGTCGCAACGAATGTTTTTTTTTGTTTGAAACTTCACCAACGCTTTGTCATATACAGGTTGTATCTAAATTCGACCGACAAACATCGGCTACAGATTAATCACGGGAAAAAAAAGGTGGAAACATATTAGCGACCTATGATCTATTCTAAAGTGAATCCTAAGGACGGTACACGTATTTGACGATGGACCTGAAGCACTGGTTTATTACAAATACTGGAGAAAATATTTTTTTCGTTCCCAGTGTAGACAATTATCTACATGTACGGAAAGGTTACATTTGACCGGTGCTGTACTGTGCGAGGCCCAGTGCCCAGCGATCTTCCCCGGGGGTAACTGATTCCTATCTACGCCGAGATACTGCTCTACTTTATGACTGGATCATATCTGCGACCATTAAACACTACGTCTGACGCTCATTGGTTCCATTAGCGAAACATGTTCTTTGTCAACTTAAGTACAGCACGCATCAAAAGAATTTCTTACTTGCAACACCAAAAATCTTAAATTAATGTGCTAATGAAAAGAATACTCCATCTTTTAAATATCAAGTAAGCCACCGCTTAATGGACATTAAGGTGAAGTAGGGATAGCAACCGTGATTATTTCCATAAAACAATTTGATGACAACGACAGGTGTTGTGGTGTATGCAGATCTTTATCCTGTTACAAATTATCCAGATATTGTGTCCCATCTTAAATAATACCTCAGCATTTGTAATAAACTAGTGCTTAAGGTCCAACTTAAAATATGTGCACCGCCATTTGGATTCACTTTATACGTTTTCACCTTCTTTTGTGATGAACCTGCAGTCGAGTATATGGCTCAATAACAATTCGATTGTGTGATGTTGCAGACAACATGTGTTTATGAGTCAGCGGAATATAGTCTCGGCAAAGAATGATCTCTCACTACGTGAAACTTCTGTTATTGGATATCGTTTTCTGCGGAACGTCTCATATGTAGGGCCATTTGACTGAGAGGGTTAAAAAAGAATATGACAATTTTATACTTTGCCTCTTGTAACCCAAACCATGTCTACCTGGGGCAGTTAACGACAGAGTTAATAACTGCACGTAGAAAAGTGAGCGGTGGTTTGTTAAGCCACAAAAAAAGGTTTTTGTAGAAATTTGTGGGGAAGTATGCGGGGATCAAAGGAAACCGATACTGGAGCTGAATAGTTGGTCGGCTTACATCTGCGAGTTTAATCCCCCAAGGCGTGTGTGGCTTCCCCCCTTCACTCCACCCCATACCACCTCAGAACCTTTTCACCCCTCTTGACATCACGAGCTATAGCTGGAGCGGTCGATACACTGCTATTGTATCTCCTGCGTGGTTCGTTCGACATAGAATAGGTCAATGTATATAGTCATTTCACGGTTACTTCCAACTTTTCTGAAGCCCTGCTTGCAATATATTTCTCTACCTCATGCAAACAAAGCTTAATCGAATCTAGAAAGTTACACCAAAGGGACTACACACAGCATTCGTGCGCACTCAATGTAATAATATTCTTCATAAGAACTCTTTCTTAATAGGCATTACCAACACACCTGTTTTCTCGCTGTTTTATTCATATTAATTATAAATGAAATAATATAATAATATATGTAAAATAAAAGTCTAATTTACCCAAAAATATGGTACTTTTACGTTAAGAGAAGTATAAAACGCTTGTGATACATGCGAAGAAATCGCGAATAGGCTATAGAAGTGGTGTGGCGTAGCGGTTCCTTTGATGTAGGCGTCCACAATCGCTAATTGACTGCGCGAGACTTTTTGTGTGCAATTGGCTACAGCGTGTTGCGAAATACTCCCTACTGGGCGGGGTGCCGGCTGGCAAGTAAGCTACTAGGCGCTGATTGGCTAACGACGTTGGGCATGTAGCTGGCCAGTGACGTAATTTTGCTGCGCGTGAGGCTGGACTTGGCAAGCGAAGTGAAGAGATTTGGGTGGCTCTTAACATCGAGGTCTTGAGAGCCAATGAGAGTGAAGCGAGATGAGTATGGAGTAGCGCCGGAATAAAGGAGCGGGGGAAAGGGGAGATCCCCGAGAAAACCCGCCGACCAGCGGCATCGTCCGACACAATTCCCACTTGCGAAAATCCGGGAGTGACCCGGCCGGGGATTGAACCTGGTTAGCCGTGGTGGGAGGCGAGCAGGCTAACAGCACAGCTACCGCGGCCCCCGAGTATAGTTAGACGAGATCTGCACCGCGCGTGCATATTACCTCTAGAAAAAACGTAATTCGTGCAGGGCGGCAGTAGAGAGCTAAGTTATAGTATATTCGCGGTTTCTTCACACTTTTTGAACGAAACCTTTGAAAAATCACTCCATGTATGACGTGTTTGGTTTTTTCCCAAATATGCCATGTATCACAACCGTTTTATACTTAATTTAATATAAAGTGATTTTGTTTTTGATTGAATTGAGTTTTTACTTATATTTTATTTATAAAATATAATATTTCATTAATAACTAATTTGAATAAAGACAGAGAGAAAATAAATTTATCTTAAGTTAAATGGCAATAGTGAGTTCATGTTATTGTGTTGGTATGATTGGACTGTGTCCATTGCCGACCATGAGACTACATAAAAATCGCACACACTCACAGAACTCAGTAAAACAAAAAACGAAAAAACCTTTTACAACACCACATACAGATAATTAGGAGAAGCTGTTTCCTTGTCAATTGTATATTTATATGTGTATATATATATATATATATACACGTAGTTAGTAGAAAATGAAGGTTCTGGGACAATTGGTTGCTGCATAGGGAGCAAGGGGGCCACGGTCGCCATTTTGGATGACGTTACATGTAAACCTCCCGCTCTGTCATTCCTCGTCAGTGGAGACCATCTTGAATTTTTATTTTTCCCTATGAATTTTCCTTGTTTCCCTCTTGCTCTATCATTCCACCTGGTATCTTCATGCTCTTGCATTCCGATTCTTTTTTCTCGTGCTCTGTCATTCTTTCCTGCCTCTGGTTCGTTCTATCCCTTAGGTTTTTTCTCATATTCCTTCCGGTGCCCTTTATTTTCCCCCTTTCCTCTCCCTCTTGATTTTCGCATCCTCCATCTCTCTCATGTTGTTCTTTCCTCTCTCCCTCTTGCTTTTCACGTCCTCCATCTTGGTTGTCGTCGAAGCCATCTGCTGTAAGGCGGTCATCTATAATTCCCGCCACCAGTCATCTGCTGTAAGCTGCCATCATTGTTTCCCACAACCGCCACCAAAGTGTGTTAAGCCATCTTTAATTCCCGCGCCTGCCACAATCTTTGATTCTCGCTTGGCACCAGTGTGTTTGAATTTCTACAGTAGGCGGCTAGGAGCACTGGTATCGGCGCGGCCATTTTGTGCACGTGAGTTGGTTCACTCATATCCAGTAGGGACGCGCTAGCATAGGAGAGGTGAGTTCAATTGGCGTCCGCCAGGAGCGCTGGAATTTTTTTAGATGTTTCGGAACTCAAAGAATGCAGGAGGCCTGCGGTTTCGATCCGATCACCCTTGGGTCGCCAGTCCGACGTCTTGACCACACGACCACCATTGTATGTGAAGTGTTGGGATATGAAATACTAGCCAGACAATAAACTTTTACTCGTGAAAAAAAATCACCATTGCACGGTTTTGAGAAGAAATACTCACATCGCCCTATACACTCTCTAGACAATAAACTCATCGCATAAAATACAGCAGAAAATGCGCGCACACGCGCGCACACACTTTTTATATGTGTAAAACACACATATATATACATGTATTAAAAGCGTGAAAAAATACTGTCATTCTAACATTCAGATAATTATATGTATATACATAAGAAAAATCTGGACAGGTCACGTCTCTAAAATGTATATGCATGCATACAGAGCCAACTGCTAGGCAACGTATACGTGTCACGCGCACACGTCTGTCTCTACAACTGGTCCGGGAAAATGGAGAACGCGGCCACACTGCTGTACCTCCAACTTGTCTGCACTCGCGCACGCGGGAAATGTGTCTTTCTTAATGTTCTGTAACAACGGGCAGTGGGATAAAAACACCAATTACACTTAAACGGCCTCGTCAGCAGCAGCATGGTCATTCTCTCACCGTTCTCGCAAGGATGACGATGACGAAGTTCGCAGCATCACCCTCGCACTTTACCGTCCACATGGCATAACCATGCGGAAGGCTCCCGGTCTTGGGGCCGGGGCAGTACACTACGCAAGCAATAACGCCACCGGAATTTTTTCCTTATACGCAAACAGTCGCGTACATGTATGCGTATAAAAAAACACAAGTGGAGTCGCAAGCATAGTGCACAGGAAGTTTATGGTGATGGAACGGGAAAACCGACCCACCTAAAAAAAAAATCAAAGCTGACAAAGGAACGCACAGACAGGTGGCAGCAACAGAGTAAGAGTACAGTAGATGTAGATGAAGAGAAAAGGGGAGGACAGCGCTGTAAAAAAAAGAATAAATGCAAGTACGATGTGATTACCAGTTACTACTACAGTGCTAGTGTGATACGAACAACATTTCACATTCACAACCCCCGCTAGGATAAGCTTTGAGTCCCCCAGGAAATCATTATAAACCCCAGGTAAGAGACCCAACATAGACGCCAAATACCATGCACAAGTACATGCATGAGTGATTGTGTAGTGTGAAATAGTACACATAAGACAACATATCGGTAACACGCCTAACAAGATAAGGATACGTCTTGCACGAGCCACAGCATGCTACCTTTCAACTTCAACAACAGCATAATTGACAATATGAATGAATACCTCTTGCATGTGCTATAGTATGCTGCTAAAAATAGCATAAATTGAATAATCAACACACACACACATATCATTCGTTGTGGGAAAGGGGAATGGAAGCGCTTCAGCTTCGACAATCCTGGGGCGACGAACTGCTTCCTACTATGCATACCGACCCCATTCACCCTCCTGGGGACAGACACATGTATGATGATACATGCCTGTCCCAGAGGTGCGTGTACAAAATCTCGTCATTCATGATAGCCATAAGCGACGGTATGAATGCCATCGTCCAGGATCTTGCGTTTGTCATCCATCCACGAAAGAGCTAGTTTGTTTGTGCATTGTGTATATAAATCGTGATGGTTCAACCCAAAGTTGTTGAGCTGTACTCTCATTACTTGCTGGTTCAATAATATTCGTTTATAATCTTCTATGGTGATGGTATTTTGTACGACACTCGATCTTCGTCATATTTACAGCATACGTGGTAACTTCAAAAAGACCATTCCGTCCTCGTCTGGGGTATGATGTCTTTTCGTAGGTAAACATACTGGGGGCATGTTTAATAGTTTCATCAAAAAGGCAGTATTCCAAACACACTGCAACGCAGTTAAAGATTCGGGCAGACGGGACCTTTAATCGTACTCTTGGGCAGTATCTGTTGGTTTTCGTGGCAGACGCCCGGCAGAGGCTCTACTTTGCTGAAACCCGGGTGTACCACAAGGAGGTGCCACTGGAACCCGATTACGATCAGCTGCTGTGTTTCAAGATGCCATTTTTAAGCTGCAGTTCATGAGTCCACAAGGGTAACACCATCAAGGATGCTGTTTGGATTTCCTAGTGACATGCTGTTTAACCGACCGACGGTAGATTTAGTTATTATTTTTTTATTACGACATCCCATCCCTCGCGAACTCGGATACAACCTAGACTACTTGTAACAGTATGCATTTAAAAATGTTATCTGACTATGTTAGTTACTTAACAAATCATAGCGTTACCAAAATCCAGGTACGTTGGAGAGGTGTCCGACCGGCTGAACATTGAGTGGAGTACAACGAGTAAGTACGACATGTCCACGTCTTGCAGGTAGACGCAGTGACAATGAGACATGCGCTAGGTGATGGCGCAGGAGACGGCGGGTTATCGCCGGCTGACCTAGTTGCAGCTGCTGGGCGGACGTTAACGAGGAGCTTGCTAGATCAATACTCCCCCGGCTGCCCTCCCTGGCAATTCATAGTTCGTGGTCAGTCACGACAGAAGCGCCAGGTGGTGGGCTGGTCGCCTCCTTTACGGTCAGAGGGACCCAAACGCTGAATTTCAATGTGAAGAAATTCAAGAGAATGGAAAGGGATTATTTTCTGACTGGGGTATTAGCCCACCGAAATGGAGAACCCATAATGAAAAGGAAGGAGTATCACGTGCTGGCCTCACTACTCTAGAGGTTCTCTCAGCAGGACGGGGTAGGGGGAGGGGGTTCAGGGTGCACGGCCCTGATGGGGATTGTGTCATCTACAAATCTGATTACCCCTGCGCCCGGAGGTCAGACTGAGGAAAGAACTCGCGCTGGCAGTGATTTGAAAATCGCAACCGGCAATGCCCCTATCGTCGAAAGACGAGGGGACATTAAAAGACCACCATGATAACGTAAAATAGCCCTTCTGCCCCAACTGGCGTGCAGAGTGCGGCCCCCAAAAGGGGGATTCACACCTGTGTAGGCTGGGATGATAAAATAGCATAATAAGTCGGTATGATGGTAGATAGTGGGCATTAAAACTTTCACAATAAAATAATACACCAATTGGGGAGTTGGTGATATAATCACAGCCATACGCCCAGTGGGGTGGCATGGTCGGTCACGACCTCCGCATCCAGAGAGGCTTGCATCCATAGAAGCTCCACGAGGCTGGTTTAACTAGTATTAGTTCAAGAATATAAACCTCGACAATACCAATGACCCGAAGTATAGTTCATAGCTCATAGCATAACGTCGCAACTCCAGTGATGGCTTTGCAGCTAAGACTGGAGCACTATAAACTTTATTATTGTTGTTGTTGCTCCTGCGACGGTGTCGCTAGGCCGCCCGCATAGCGCCTCTTCCTCCTACCACCTGTTTCTACTACTCGACCAAGCACTCTCTCATGTGTCAACTTCACAAGGTCACGCCGTTCTCTTACTTCCCTCTTTTATTACGTACCCTCTCCTCCTCCAGGATAAGATAGAGCGCTTGGCTGCTGGTGTAATGGGTCGCATGACCATCAGTTATGGCACAGTGTTGAATAATTCGCGTTGCCGTGTTGATGTTTTCAGCTGGTGTCTGTATAAGTTGCTTAAATTCATGTGGACAGGTGTACTACACGACCAAGCCAAGTATGCAACCGAGGAGGGGCAACACTCGAGCATGTAGCTGTTGGGAGGGAAAGAACAACAGCGAGTATGTGAAATTCTATATCGTTAGCTGACTGCACGAGCTTGTGCACTCCTGTCGTCATTAATCTAAGCAACTTTTACAGATAGCAGACCAACGCGAATTATTCAACAGTGCGCTACAAGTCATGATCACTACACCGGACACCCGCAGCCAAGCGCTTTATGTTATCCTGGAGAAGGAGGGGATAAGTAAGAGAAGAGGGAAGGGAGAGAACGGCGTGATCTTGTGTAGTTCACATATTTTCCGAATGTACATTCGGTTTGCTCGAGTAGTACACGCCCTCGCGCAGTCCGCTAACGGTATTGAATTTCACATACTCGCTGTTGTTCTTTCCATCCCAACAGCTGCACTAGCGCCGGAAGCTCGCCCCTCCCGGCATCACTCTTGGCTTGGTCAAGCAGTATAATTGACGCCAAATACGTTAATTGATGTCCACAGGTTTCTGGAAGGCAATATACAAAAATGAAAAAATTACAGACAATCTAGATAACGGTTTTTTTGCTAACTTTGCGAGCAAAAGTTATGCCACATTTATACAGCTATTTGGCATAATATTTTGCGCCGCAGTGACATGAAAATTTACGGTGCAAGAAACAGCTCATCAGAAATACATAACTCTGATAAAATATTTGTCCAAAAGTTAGTGAGTGATTTAAGAGATTTGGGCTACTCTTAACATACAGGTCTTGAGAGCCGATGAGAGTGAAGCGAGGTGAGTATGAGGCAGCATCGGAATGCAAGGGCGGGTGAAACGGGAGATCCCCGAGGAAACCCTCTGACTAGCGGCATCGTCCGGCACGATTCCCACGTGCGAAAATCCAGGATCCAGAATCTAAAAGTTAATAAAAACCATTATTTAAGGTTGTCATTTTTTTGGGTGTTTCCATATTGCCTTCCATAAACTTGTAGAATGCGATCAACAGTTTAAGCATAGATTTGTGTCACACGCTCTCTTAAGGGGAATCCCTATTAAAAATTTTCTTTAACGCCTCAAGGACACGTGTGATTATAAGAAAGCATTTTACGGGCCCTCCAAGACAGCGATATGCGTTCTCGGGAAGTTGAATTCCTCGCAAATTAGATCTGTAGGAGTGGGATATTANGGCCCTCCAAGACAGCGATATGCGTTCTCGGGAAGTTGAATTCCTCGCAAATTAGATCTGTAGGAGTGGGATATTATAACACGCAATGTAAGCCATGGATTAAACTACAGATGTTAGTGCCACTTTGAACTTTTCTCCTTTCTCTTAACGATACTGCGCAGGAAAGATCTAAAAATGACATTTTCACTATTTATTTTATGAACATACATAATAGGATAAAAATAAAAAGTGACTTCCATGAATGAGACATTTTACGTTGAAGAAAACAGATGACTTGAGTTACCTTAAAACACTTATGCGATAGCAAAAAGCTTTTGTGTTTGAAAAAAATGGTAGGTGTTTTCTTATTATTATTGTTTTCCTATATTTTTATCACACAATAGCTGTACAATATTGACATTGACTTGTGAGTATGGAAAAAACTATGGAACTGACTTTTTTTCCCCGTGAATGGCACGTGTGTGTAGTGTCGTAAGTGTTGAAGTGTTGAACGGTATGTGAGGCAAGTATAAAAATACGAATGTTTTGTTTTGCAACGCTGTTAAAACTTGTCCTACTGACAAGCGCGCCTAGTGTCTCATCTCTTCTACGCACAAGGCGCTGAACTAGCTTGACGTGTTTCCGTCGTGCTGCTTGATGGACCTATGGGATTTAAGCGGTGACCCTATCATTTTATTGCTGGAAAGTCTGAAGCAATGTTCATTGCAGGTCCCTATAATTGTTTCGCATGTTTTCGACCAGTATATGAGATACAGCAGTGTGAAATAACCGTTTCTCGCTATATTGGAGGGTTCTAAAATAGCATTTATGATGTGCATGATGCATTGAAACTATTATTCGTACCTCATCTGAAGTGTGTTTTATTTTCGTATATCGGTATAATACGGGGACGTTTAGTGGTTTCGTAAAAACTAACGCTTATTTCAGACATTCTGCAACCAAGCACCAGGTAGGTGGCGCCCGTAAGTCTGAACAGTAAGTTTTAAAGATATATAAACAAACATAAGATAGCCAGGATACCGCCACCGTAAGGTAGCTGGCAGCCATGGAGGAAATGTAGTTACGTGTCCTGACTTCACGACCACTAATTTAATTTTTGTTTGTTTTGAGCTCGTATGAATAAGCATTTGCTTTCTAGTTTACGTGCGTACAGTTTGAAGTTCCTATAGTCTGCTCACAGTTAATTAAGCACTTTTGAAATCAACCTTCGAAAAATGTCACTGCCCCTACCTGCGCATATTTTAACAGGCGTACAGACTGGCATGCGCCCAATAAAGTTGGTACGACGGAAGTAATATAGTTTCGTGTCCTAACATTTAATTAAATGTGTTGAAAAAACATTTGAAATTTTTTTATAATTATTTATTTTGCTTTGTTTTTTTTTTTAAATATATTTGAGTATAAGAATGAGAAAATTTGTAAAGTATTTATTTGTCTGATAATTTTACAGTTTCCCTTGACCGATGCATGGATAAAGTGATGATGACATGACAATGTTAATTGTACATATGTCGGAAGAATACACACGGTACATACAAGTATAGGCTATTCACGTTAAAGTGAGCACTTTTGAAAGCCCTCTAATTTGGAATAATACTCGGTAAATATATTTTATTTTAGCCTTAGACGTTAACTTCCGAGTGCGGTGGGGTATGCACACTGTGTTCATAACTTGCATGGCAATGTCTATTTGAAAAGGTGGTTCAAGGATAAAAAATGGCTGAAAGGAAAAAGTAAGTAGGGCCTCAAAAGTACTCACTTTACCATGAACAGCCTATATATATTGAGCAGGGCTTTCAAAAGTACTGAGTACTGCCTGTAAACTAGAGAGGTTGTAAATATATATGGTAGTTGTAGCTAGCAGTGAGGAGAGGACGTGAAGTGACGTGCAGCGTGTCGTTGTTGCAGTTCTACACGTTGCTGGAGAACTCTCCAGAGGCGAACCTCACGCTCTGGTTCCGGCAGGTGACTGTGTTCGTGCCCGCCAACCACGCCTTCCAGAAGAGGACGCCCAGCAAGGACCGCGTCNCTGGTTCCGGCAGGTGACTGTGTTCGTGCCCGCCAACCACGCCTTCCAGAAGAGGACGCCCAGCAAGGACCGCGTCGACTCCGTGCTCTACCACATGAGTGAGTACCGCTACCCTTCCTTCCTTCCCTGCGCACACTGGCGCCCACTTGATAGTCAATTCGCGGCTATTTCCTACTATTCTGACGCCCTGCTAACAGAATATTCCTCCGCCTCATGCAAACTAAGCTTGACCGCGTCTAGAAAGTTATACCAAAGGGACAGCGCGCGGCATTCGCAGTGTAATAATATATTGCGTAAGAACTATCTCTTACTAGACATTTCCAACACACCTATTTTCGCACTGTTTAACTCATATTAATTATAAGTGGTATATAATTTATACATAAAATATAAATGAAAATTGAATTCAACCAAAAATAAGGTACTTTTTGCTAACACAACTTTAAACGNAATTTATACATAAAATATAAATGAAAATTGAATTCAACCAAAAATAAGGTACTTTTTGCTAACACAACTTTAAACGTTCGTGATACATGGCGTATTTAAGAAAGAACCAAACACGTCATGCGTGGGGTGATTTTCCAAAGGTTTGATTCAAAAAGTGTGAAGTAACCGCGGATAGACTATACACAGGATCAGGATCAGGGAGAGATGGACGCCTCGCCAGGATCGTCAGCTGTGGTGGCGACTGCCGAAGATAAGTACTATTGCCATCGACATGACCCTTCTGGTCTTTTAACTGACACTTTGCCAAAGTAATCAATTTTTTAAAATTACAGTTTTTATTTGCATTTGTTTTAAGTGCTCCTAACGATATTTTTTTTACCCCTCTGACATAAATCCTGTCTACGCTCATAAGCAGGGACTTGGCCAAGGGGTAGGGGGCATATCGGGTAATAACCCCCCTCCCCTCGAAATAAAAATAAAATGTTCAAAAATATAATTTAAAAAAATCGTTTTTTTATATAAGAAATGTGTGGTCCCCTTTGAACACGACGGAGGCTTATATCATTTTGTAGTTCCATGTCTGTATATTAGCCCACTGGTTGTAAATAAGTTTTTTTAACAAAACCATAGCGTGCCTTCCATTGTTGAGTGTGTCGGCGCGAATCAAAATATCGCTTTTCGCCGGATATTTGGGAATCTGACGTGCGAACCTGACGGCAAAGGAAAGTCACTTATGTTTACATTAGAGATCGCCTACTCCCTCCTTCCTCCTGTTGACGCCACGACTGCCCACCTGTTGCATTGTAGATCGATTATTGATGATTCCCTTCTGTGTCCCTCACAGCGGGTTTTTTTGCACATTATACAGCTTTATGATCACAACTGGGCTCGGTAGTAAAAACTACTGTTACAATTGTCTCAAAGTCAGTGGGCTAAACCAAGTTCGTTAAGGGATAGAGGTCTTAATTAAATGAAAGAGTTAATTATGATTTCCTAACTTTTGTTTACATCATCTCCAAACAAAATTTTCTCGACTCAACATCTCACAATACATTTATCACTTACTGGTTACAATTAATGACTTCAATCAATACAATTTATTACCTCAAAAATTAACATTACTAAATAATTAAAAATCATTCCCAATAGACTGTGTACCATAACATATTTAATTATTTTACCAATTATATGTCCATATTTGACAGTTCCAATATTTACATTAAAGTCCGTATCACATGTTATTCAGATCCACCTCAGTTTAGTCCAGGTCCCACCATTCCGCTATGTTCCAGAGTTCTCCGAGCGCCCTTATACACAGTAGCCTTCACTCGTCGGGTATCACGCCCTCTCGTCCATACACACCACAAACACCTTGTCCGTCGTCGTCCGTCCTCTACACGTCGCTCGATTACCGCACTCAGCTGAAATGCTTCTACCAAGACTGCCGACAGTCCAACTGTGGCTTGTATTTATAGGGTCGTAGGCGATCAACCAGAAATTTCTCTAAATCCCGCGTTGCGCCGAGGGTCCTAATTCCCAGAATATTCTTTCGCATCCTCTACGCTTGTCGGCTTCTCCAGCAGNGAGGAGGAGGGTCTGTGACGCCAGCTACGCCCCTGCTGTAAGTCATCCCCCCGGCTACCCGGGGAGGATGGCGACTAGGCAGCGAGCGGGTCTGCCTTGGAGGGGCGAGGGGGACACATAGCCGGACCGCGCATAACGGAGCTCGCGGCCGGTGCGAGCTGCAGCGCGTAACACCACGTTAGTCAATAGAGTAAGTGGCACTTACCTTCGGCCCCCAAATCTCAGCTGGTTGCAACGTCAAAGATTATATGTACGTACATACTATGATTCACAGAAGTATCGATGCACCTACATGTTTATTCCGAACGTGTGTATATGAGGCAATTTAAAGCCTATAAACCCCACGCAGTGAGAGAGAGCACGGGCAGAAGGACGAGCACTGAATGGGGACAAAGTATTTGCGATATTTAAAACAAGTATTCATACAGCGAAGGTGTAATCCTGTTTGGTCTCGCAACGCCCGTTATCGACCTCCAGCAGTTGTAGTTTCAAAGGCGGGTTCCCTGCATATCAGCGGCGGTGTGGCGATTAGACGACTCGACTCCCACCTAGGTGAACCAGGTTCGATTCCCTGCGTAACCGCTCCCGGATTTTCGCATGTGGGAATCGTGCCGGACGACGCCGCTGGTCGGCGGGTTTTCTCGAGGATCTCCCGTTTACCCCGCCCTTGTATTCCGGCTCTGCTCCATAATCGCCTCACTTCACCCTCATCGGCTCTCAAGAGCTCGGTGTTAAAGAGCCGTCCAAATCTCTTCCCTTCACTCCCTAGTCGGAGGCTCCTCCAGCGGGCGGGAGTTACGCCAGCCTCGTTAACGATAAGCAGGCAGGAGTGGTGCCCCCTCCCTTCGTTACTCTGACCAGCGATGACGTCGCCGGGGAGGAACTCCTGCTCAGTGTCGCCAGATCAACTGTAATTGTAAATAATAACGACTTTTCCGAAAACAAAAGAAACAAATCATGGAAAGTGGTATAATTCTAATCTACTAAATACACAGAACGCGAATTTACTATCGGCATTGGCGTATTAGCAATGCAAATCACAAATACGATAGTGGGGAGGGCTATGAATATCAGGGAAATATATGTGTGAAATATGTACGTTATCGTTATATTTTCATACATAAAATACATTAAATGCAAAAAGACCTAACCGAACATACCTAACATCACGATATGTAAATACAGGATACTGTTTGTAATAACATAATATTGTATTTCGTCGTGCGGCAGTGCAAATAACACCTGTGCGTTAATCGCGAAGTTAGTTTGTATTAGGTTAGGTTTGCTACATTAAAAATAGCTACACACACAGTAATATACACACCCTTGACGACATATCACAAAATGCAACAACCTGGCATATACATATACCACACATAATAAAACATACCGGACGTATGTGGCTAATTATCATGAAATTGCGAAAAATGACCTTGCTATATACAAACAATATAAGTTGATTGAATTGACGATTTTGTCTATAATGTGTATAGTACATAAGTGTCTTATCTCAACTGACTAGGTGGTCCCCAACTTTGCTTAGTAGCAATCAAAAAGATGTGGTAATGAAAATATTCAATAATGAGGGAATGATCGTTCAAGTGAGGGAATGACGTTCTGTATATAATTTCTATATTAGTGTCTACATGGTTGAATCAAAAAGTAAATGATTTATATTGTTCAAAATATAAATATATTTATAAATGACAAATCTTCGTTTTGTAACATGTTTATAGGTATTTATTTTAAATTACTGATATCTCCAGTACTTATATCGACTAATTATTAGTATTTTAACTCATAACGATCTTTATCTTACCTAAATTCATTATGATTACAAAACTAATTTGAGTAGTGAAGACAAACTAACTTACAACATAAACATTAAATCTTCTTGAGATAAATAAAAATAATATTGGCACTTGTTGAACTGGAAAGTTTTTTGTTATAGTTTTTATTGTAATGACTCGAAATTTAATTAGAAATTATTCATTTCTATCACAGAATAACAACATTCTAGACTTTTCGTCTCTTGCCGACAATTCATGCCTTTCTTCACAATTAACATTGTAGCATTTATTTCCGAATACCACATCTTTTGTTTGTAAGTGTCATGTTTAAAAGCAGGTCTTGACAAAGACAGTAATGTATTCTTTTTTAAGTGATTTGGCTTTAATAGGTCATAATAATTTTCTTTTCTTTGTGTTTGTTTCCTAGAGTATTATAACTTTCCTCTAATTGCTTAGTATGAACTTCTGATAAAAGGAGTTTTTTTTTCTTTTCATTATCGGCGGAACCTTTATATTTTTCAAAAGCGATGATACCTTAGCGTAAGGGGAATATGGATCAATTTTCGTAGCTACTCTGGAACACCTCTTCCTATATTTTTCACTCATCCTTTTTGTTTCGTGTACCATTTTCTCTAATTTGGAAATGTTAGCACACATTATTGCTCTACAGTTTCCCAATTGCCGTCTTCTACGAGCAGCCATTGCCTACTTATAATTAAAATTATTAATCTTTACTTTAACAATTATTAACGCTGGTACTAGGATGTGGTGTTTCGTCTTTAGGATTGTTTTTAATTTTGGCGTGCTCGTGACTTTTTATCCCTGTAAGTTGTACTGTTTACTCTCCTCTGCTTTTTCTTCTGTCTTCTTTTTCTCTAACTCATAACAGACACCCGATTTACTTGTCCCTTTTCTTTCTTCTTGAAATACATAAACCGTTCATTCTCACCGAGTCATTTTAAAGCTTTAGGGTCTGCTTTCATTCATTCTCTGTGTTGTCTGTCACATTCTTATTTTTTAATTTTAGCTTCTGTTTCTTTAGGCTTCTTTTTTTTAACATGCTTCTCAAAGACACAAAACCGAACACATCGAAAGCAAGTATGTCATGCTAAACCAGAAATACAATTGCTTCAATGTATTTATTATATTTAAGCTAGTATAGGAATGATACATTATTCCCTCATAAATGATCATTCTCTCATTAAAAATTTTAATGTGGGAGTGACGGTGAGGGAACGACGAAATCAAACATAACCAACAAAACGTTGTCGTAAATAACCTCACTTTGCTTTGTAATTGGAGGAAAATTGTTTACCTCCTAAAACATGTAAGACAACACAAATGTTATAACAACATAAAATAACTACCGTCTTTACATATATGGTGAAGGAATGATGAATGCAAATGTAACATGTTAGTAATTAAACGAATATTATTCCGTGTATACACATCTCTTCGCGTAGGGCAACAATCATGATATTGTTACTTTGGCAGTATTGCCAACTATTAAAATTTCATGAGCGTGGGTATGTATGATGGAATTTACAAGTTCAATTCAACTGCCAATAGAATATGAGGGAATGATGTGTTTGTTTGGGACACAGCTCTTAGAATGCAACATTGAGCGATATCATGCACCATAATTTACCATAAAAATTTTACTACAGATACTTGCGTAATATTGTACAGCCAACGCCAGTTTTATGAGAATTGCATTTTGTCCCTTTAAGAACATAGTTTGAGCGTGTTGCCAACGTTGTACCATTTATGAGTGACAACTTTCTCAGATTAAATGCTTTGGGAATGCAAGGATAGCGAACTCGACAAATTCAAGTCCTAGTAAAAAGTATTATAAGCTGGCCCCAATTAAGTGAGCACTTTTGAAACCAACAATTGAAAAATGTCACTGTCTATGCCTGCCTATATTTTAACGGGGGCACTGACTGACGTGCCCCCACTAAAGTTGGTAACGACGGAGGGGAAATAGTTCAACGTCTTAACGTTAAATAAAAAGTGTAAACATTTTTGATTATTAATTTTTATTTGCTTTCTTGTTTTAATGGGAATAAGTGGATAAAAAAGCACATTTGTAAAAAAAAATAACTTTTTTAAATAATTTTATTGTTTCACATAACCGATGCATGTATAAAGGGACCAGGCCTATGGCAATGTTAATTTTATATATGGTGGAAGCATACACAATGTGCATGCAAGCAGATCTCAAGCAGGGCTTTCAGAAGTGCTCAGTTTACCGTGAACAGCTGTTATTAGTAAATTTTGCGAAACAGTTAGGTTGTTGTAAGATTTCAGTCGTAGGTGGATATTCCATACTAAATCCACAGTCATCCATTTCACAGAAAAATCCACACGCCAACAGAAATTCCACACAGTTTGACAAGACTGAAGTCGTGATGCCCGCCGCGGGTGGGGGAGGGCGGGTGTGCCAAGCGGCAGCCAATTAAAAATAACTTAAGCAGTAAGCAGTAAGCAGTAAGATTTGACAGTGAGCAGTAACCTCACAAAAATTCAGAACACACAACAGCGATTTATTACTAGATAGCTAAAACTAAATAAACCCCTAATTACATTTTAATTTCAAAACAATACACCTTAAAATATGCATTTTAATTTGTTTGGTACAGTTCTGCCACATACTACTTGGCCACTACTTAAGTTTTCAGTTGTGTAAACCCCATAACACTGCCCCCTCGTCAAGTCTGTCCGTCCCGAACAGACTCCGCAACACTTGGGCCTCCATCAAGGCACGCCCACACCTTCCCAGCCTTGTGGTTCGGAGACCGCAGCTGGCCTCGTACCGCTGACGTGCCCGGTCTCACCTGTGGCCCCGGCGGGCGGTATTATTACGTGGGCAGCGTCTCAGACACTGCCGTCATGTGCGAGCTTTCTCTGGGTGCTGCAGTTTCCTCCCCATTCTTCGTTCCTCCGTTACTCCATCTCCATTTCACGCATTCCTCGCGCTGGCTGGGATGACAGGCGTGTCCCGCGTGGCGTCCTCTCTTCTCTTCCGGGGACTTCAGTGATGCCAACCTGCGTTAAGGTTTACTCTACTCGGGTTGGGAAGCACAATGCTTTTAGTTTGGCAACTAAAATTTTTCGCCGCCAGAAAGCGCTGGTGTCGCATCTGTTCCTAATTTTTTTCGTTTTGTCTGCAAGTAAATGGGATAATATGAATTTTTATAAAATAAATATAATTGTGTAAATTTACCCTATTTGTATTGTGTTACAACCTAACCACGTAAATAATAAACTTTTTTTTATATGCACTAGAGTGAAAATATAACGAATTATGTTCACATGTTTAATATCCTGTCGTAAAATGGATTTAGCATAGTGTTGTATTACACAATTGTTTTATTTAAATATGACATCTGAATGTAAAAAAAAAAAATAACGAAATGGTTCAAAATATCATTCTTACCTCTGCAGTTTCATTAAGGGAAAGGATTCTTTTAATGTCAGCTATATTTATTTCGCACTTAAATTCGTGATATTTTTTTTTTTCAGTGCAAGAAGCTCGCTCACGAACACTCAGTGCCAAACACAGTTGTATTTCTAGCGTTTACTCTTGTAAACACCATTGGAGGGCGCGAATAATAGTTACGAAATGAACTTAATATTTTAAATTTTGACTCGAGCAAGTATAAACCATAATTCGAGCCAAACACGAACTTTTATGCACAAATACATTTAATTTCTCGATTTACCGCCAGGTTAAAAACGACCTCTTTGGAACAGCAGTGCACGTTGCGGCGGGAGTTGTCCCTATGCCAAACTCTCCCATAGGAATTCTGGTTTTGTTCCCAATGTGAGTAGGAATAAACCTTCCTGTATAGCGCGTACCGGCGCACAGTTCGTGACGTCCCTGAATATCCTCGTCATCTTGGGTATACATATATTCCTCCGTAATGTACGACGTGCATGATTGTTTCCTAAATAGGTCCTGCATCACAATCGTTTTACTCTTCTGGTGTCATAAAATTATATATAATTTTTTTGGTTAAATTTTATTTGTATTTATCATTTATTTATGGATTGCAATATTTCATTTATAAGTGATATCAATAAAAACAGAGAAAATAGGAGTGTTGTTTATACCTATTAAGAAATTGTCCTTATGCAAAGTATTAACATGATATAATGCTCCAATTTTATTCAACTTGCAGTTCCTAAAACAATAAATGTAAAACATTGTAAACAAATATAATTTACAATTTTCTTTTCATAATTTCGTGCAGACGAGGCTCCCCAGAAGGGAAAAAACACATTAAAAGCTCAGTCCTTCATTCTCACATCTATCGAATATTGCCATTATCACAGCATCCCACAAGCCCTGAAGCCGAGTGTGCGCTCCTCACGTGACACCCTAGGATGTCGGCAGTGCTTCACTGATGGACCACACACACATATCAGTACAGAGCCGGGGATACTCTCCCTACCAAGCACTTTGAGATGCTGGTAGTGCTACACTGATTCACAGCTCTCATACCTATCTTCTCCTCCAACTTGAAAATCCTGTCGTCTCGGCAAGTGCACACTGCACAGCGCCCTTCGTGTCCCAGAACCACCCTGGCTCTACTACTCTCCCGAGAGTTCTCATCTCCGAACGAGCCCACGAATTCCTTCCTAATAGCACACGAGTCATTCCTACAAACTCTTGTAACACTTTCCTGGAGGTAACTCCCCGCTGTACGACCAAGTGCCTGAGCCCTCATATGCCATCGAGTGGCTTTTAGTATTGTGAGACCGGAAGCCGAAACTTCCATAACTCACTAGGTGTTTGTGAAGCAAAAGCACCCTGACACTTTCTCAA